>JAMBUN010000294.1:0-191515 GCA_030271035.1 Microascus cirrosus | reverse complement strand
GGGGGCGAGGGGAAGGGCGAAGGGGCCATGTTCGCAAGATGCTTTGAAAAGTGGGTGCTAGACGTGGAGGGGAAGTTTATCGTCCGAAGATGTGCGGAACTTCTCGGCTGGGTTGGTGATCAAACGACACCTCGAACATTCCGTCCTCGGCTGTCCTGCGAAAACCAATATTCGTCACTTCTATTCAAGCTAAATCCCTAGCAACTACCTCCCCATACACAGTCTTGGCCCGTGGTCCCTTTGTCGCAAGGGGTTCCTCCTAGTTGAGTTCGGCACTTGGTGAGTTTTCGCGATAAGCTTATTTCTCCGTGTAACGTGGGAGGAAGACATGGGATTGACAAGGGCAGAAGCGGGGTGTTTGGTGGTTTCAGCTTGGTCCTGGGGCTGAACCGAGTTTGTTTCTTGCTCTTGGCTTCATTTTTCACTGGTGAGGATGGATCTTTCTCTTGGCTGGCAAAACCTTTCCAGGAAGACGATGGGGGATCCGGGGATGCCTCTTTATGATCTCCCTTAGACTACCTTGGTTTGATGCGCGTGAGATGGAGGGCTCTCGATGATGCTTCGAGGCCCGAGCGCCGAGATCTTTACGTCAGTTCTTCTCAGTCAATTTAATCTTTCTTTTTCTTTTTCTATTTGCATGACCCTTCTTCCTTTCTACACTTGATAGTCCTGTCTGCCGGAGGGGGCGTGAACTCTGGCTCTTCCCCGTGTTCCAGGTGATATCCGGGCGCACGCAGGTGTCAGGCAGTTGGTCCGCCAAGCCGTGTAAGTCGCCCCTCGCGACGGGTTCTCACACCCAAAGTTGCTCCCTAACCTCACCACTCAATTCCCTTCTCAATTTTTCGTTTTCTCCGTTGCACTATGAGAGAAGTTGCCCCACCGTCCCCTCAGAGACTGGGGTCAAAATTCTCAGGGGGCTCGGCAGAGCGATGCCAGCCGCGTCTCACGAGGCCGGCTAATCTCAATCGTCCGCTTCCCGGCATATCATATCCCTCTGGGGCTATATTGCGACATGCGAGAAACGCTTCTTGAAACGAAACGTTCGAGGGGACAAGGGAGGCGGTGAAGTCGGCCCTGTTGTCCTAATAGTAAGATCACTCGCCGTGTCTCCAGAGGCACTGAAGCCTCGAAAACCTATCGTATATGTCCGGTCGTATGGGATTGACTTGAATCGACAATATGAGAGGCATTGTGAAGACTGCTCAGTGCCGCTTCGGGGCCGTCATTCTGCTGAAAGGCCAAAAGCACTTCGTATTCACACCCGAAGTCATGGCGGTCACAAGAGTGAGGACGACCATAAGACCCAATGTAGAGCACCGGGTTCGAGCTAATGACTTGTGGTGGAAAGCGGTGGCTTGCGTAGAGCTTCTGTCATGTCAGTAGTTGAGAAACTAACCGTCTCGAGCCCTTGTAACATCGCCCTTCGGTTCTGTAATACGCCGGAGTAATGTGCTAGCGTGAGGCCACTCGGTGTAATCCGGCTAAGCACAGTTCGAGAGAATGTGTAGAAATCCAGAGAAGTGAATTCTTCAAAGGCACTGGAGTTGAAATATACTGGAAGGAAATAAAATAAAGTTGCCGCTGGTTCGCTGCAGGTGTCTTCTTTCCTGTCTTCCAAGTCCCGATCCTGCCCCACTCCACGTGACCTCGCACTCACCACGCGCTCCGGCACCAACACAGCACAAACTCTCCACCGCGTCTCACAGCAACGGCGAGTCTGGCGCCCTCCACGCCAGACATGGCCTCACCACGTCGCAAAAGACCGCCCTTTCCGCGTCGTCCCAAGAAGGAATCTTAATATACCCAATTCGGTGCCCTCCACACACTCGACGAAATGTCACGCCCCATGACCTCCCGCCAGGCCCACCGCGCCTACCTCAACTCGAAGCGCGGCCCGCGGCTATCCAAGGCTGAGGAGCGTCGTATGGAGAGGGAGGAGCAGGAGCGCATCCGCAAAGAGTTGAGGCAGCAGCAGGCACAGGCGCGGGCGCAGGCGGCGAGGGAGCGGAAGAGGGCAAAGGAGGAGGAGGCGAGGAGGGAGAAGAAGAGGAGAGGGGAGCCTATCTGCCCTGTTACGGCTAGCCAGGGGATGATTTCCGGGTTCTTGAACAAGGGCCGCTGTGTGTCTAGGTGGTCCGGGGGAGACGTTGTGGACGAGGATGTGAGGAACGCGACAGAGGTGGTCTCGAACATGCCGCCTGTTGGAAGGGTTGGAGATGAGGAGGTGAGGAATGTGGGAAAGGAAGTTCCTAAGGAACCCCGTGGGAGGGCCGGGGACACGGGTGATAGAAATGCCGACTCACCTGTGGCCGATATCGCAAATCATAGTCTTCGGGCTTCCGTGGCGAGGCACGCAAGCATGCCCGGATCACCCAAGGTCTGTGGGGAAGGGAAGCAAGAGGACCCGCACGTGGACAATCCGTCTCTCAGTGCGTCGAAGGAGCCCAATAGCACACCTAGGAAGGAGGAAAAGAGGGACTCGAAACCAGAGGGAGATGTGGGAATTGGCAGAGCAGCGCAGGAGGATAAGACAGACATGGATGGCCTGGGCCTTCGCCCGCCAACGACAAAGAAACCCAAGGCAAGAGCCAAAGATAGTGACAAGACTCACGAGAAACTGGAGGGGGATGCGCAGGTTGGCGAAGATAATCAAGACGACGAAAAGGAGCTTGACGACCTGTTCCTTAGCGCATCGCAGCTTACGCGCGAGGTGGAGGGGACTCTGCCGGCCACAAGGAAGCGGAGCCGTGACGAGGCATTCTCAATACCAGAACCACCTCCGAAGGACCCCGATCGTACAAAGGGAGGCCTAAATCCAGACGCCATGGGCGAATCGTACGACCTGGGAATATCTTCGCAGGAGTTGCTACAGCTAGATGCTGTGGAAGAGCCAGCTCTTGAGCGTCATTTCCCCCCCCGGCCGCCGCCTCCTGACGCTGAAAACACGAGGCCGGAACCATCAGCACCAGACGTCTCCTTCTCAGATTCGTTCTCTCTCTGCTCGCAAGAGCTCCGGGACATCGACGCATTAATAGCAGAGGCCCCCTACACGACGAAGCAGCCCACGACAGGCATGAACGCAGACCCAACCCCGGACACAGTCGGACAGCAACCGACGGGGAAAACGTCTGATGCACATATCCACGAAGAGCCCAGCGAGCCACCGTCCTTAATGACCCACGCGAATACGAGCACAAACCTAAACACAAACGACCAGGACATTGCGGAGGCACCACAGGAAGATCCCGACCCTGACTCGCCACAGCGCTTCTTCACGAGCGGCACACAGGAGCTCATCTCCCTTGCCGAGATGCGCAGTCGCACGACCGCCGAGGCCGAGGCCCGCAGGCGGATGAACGCCCTGAAGCCCCCGTCCAGGCCGAAGGACTCAATATGTAGCGAAGGTAGCAATGGTAGAGGGGCGAAGCCCGAAGGCACGATGCTTGCGCAGGCTGGGAAAGCGGACCTCCAGACGGAGGATCCCAGACCGCGCGAGCCATCTAGGGCTGGATACTCGCTTCACGAACGGAGCAGCGAGAGTAAGCTCCGCCGGTCGTCAAGCCTTAACCTCGACGACGATGAGTGGTGGGAGGACTTGGACAATACAGACTTGGAGGCCCTCCTCGCGGTTGCATAGAGCATATTAGAACCAGGATATCACGAAACCTTGAATACTACGACGCCATGTCCCAATCCTTATGATCCCACTTGCTCCCAGTAGCCGTTATATGAGAAGACGCATGTGACAGGGAGGTCAGCGTAGCGTTGGAAGAAAAAGTCCCGTAAATGCATTTAGACTAAGAGCCGCCCTACTCCAACCCTCATGCAAAACCCGCCTTCCAAGAATCGAGAGCCGCTGATGTTGCCCCTTTTTGCGCCGGAGTCCGTCCACCCCTTCCCTTGCCCTGTCCCTTACTCCGTCGTAAAGTCATTGAGAACCGCCCCAAAATATTGATTTGCAAGGGAGATATGCTCAACCTTGCCCAAAAAGCCAATCCTCCCGTTAAAAATTCCCGACGCCAAAACAAAATCGAAAGAAATGTCAACTCCCTCGGGCGAGTTCGATGTGGTCTCGCGTAAGGGACACCTGTCAGGTGGACATGCTATAGGTAAATCCCCACCCACGCACCCTTGTTTGTCACGTCCTCGCCGCAGTCCTCTACGGCGCAGAGCACCTTCTTGGTCTGCGGCGCGGGATTAGTCGCACCGTCCGGTCCGCGGAACTTGGACTTGTTCTTGGTCGTCGGCCTCCGATTGTCGAAGCATTCCCGGCAGTATACCTGTGGGTTGTCAGCACTGCACTTTCCTTTCTGTCCCGAAAACATCAACAGCGTCGCGAAATAAAAGGGTGATTTGGAAAAGAAAGTCCGAAGTAGAGGTGATGTAATAAAGCAAAACGACGACAACAGACAAGGTACGAAAAGGGAATAAAACGTACATGTCCACAACGTTTCACGGCCCAGAAGTGATGCTCCCCCTTGTCCCGCTTCCGCTTCTTCCCCTCGCTCTTAACAGGGTCATATTCCAGGTCGTTCTCACACGCTGGACATATAACAACCGTTTCCTCCCCCGTATCCCTCGTAAACCCCTCCTTCGCCTTCGGCACCTCCATCTTATTCCCAACACCCTGATGCGGCGCAGGCGGCGGTGGCGGGTGGTCGAATGCGGTCCTCTGATAGTTCAGGTTCGGCGACGCAGAGTACTGGTCTAGACTGGGGAACAGGTGCATCCCAAGGTACGACGTTATTGTGGGCAGGAACGTCGACGCAAGGCGCGGCCTTTCGTGAGGCGGCGGTCTCCTGCTGTGCGTGTGCGCTCGCGGGTGTCGTAGGCTGCGGAGGATAATGATGTCGTCGAGGTCATCCGGCTCGAGGCTCACGCGCGGGAGCTGGGGCTGTGGTTGTTGGGGGCGGCGGGGCTCGGGTGAGGGCTCGTCGGCCGTGAGGTCTATCACGGGGTTCGGGTCGTGGTTGCCCTCAGCGGCGTTGCCGGGTGGCACAGGAGGGGTCCTTCCTGGGCGGAGGTTTGCCGTATGATCATGATTGTTGTTGTGATTGTTGCGTGGCCTCTGCGGAGGGCGGGTCGGCGGGCTGTCGGGGTCGGTGGTGAGGTCTATGAAGGCGGTATCGTTGTTGTCCTGGCGAGGCTGCGGCCGCCGTGCCTCGAGGACGACCTCGAATAGATCGTCGTCCATGTTGATGGGGAGGTATTACGGCTTATCTAGGACTCTTGCGTCGTGGGAAAGGCAGTGGTTCGATCGTGAAAGGATAGCCAGGGCCAACGCTAGGCAGCCAAGTTATCGTGAGAGGCGGACCCCAGGACCCCTAAGCCTGGTGTGGTGCAAGCCCTTTTAGGGGCAGGCTCGGAGGCAGGGCGGGGGTGAGGAATGGAGTGATTCGAAAGCAGCCCAACAAAATGGCGGCGATAAGCACGAGATTAGAGCCGGGCGGCACACAGTAAAAGCCGAGGAGACAATGCCGGCATTGAATCAGCAACTAGATGGTGCAAGATGTGCATTGGAGGAAGGGCGGCCTCTGCTCCAGGGACTTGGATGATGGTGGTGTTTGTTTCCGGTCCCGATTCCGGCATTTGCCTTTTGGCAGGTTGGTGGTTCGCTTGGCGTGGCGAGTCCGAGCTGTGTGTTTTAGGTAAGCCAGGCTTTGCGCCTGCTAAATTTACCGCCACACCCGCAGATTTAGCCAATAATGTTGGGTCCGTGGCGGCTTCGAGTGACGCTCCTTGCTGACAGGTCCTGATCAATAACTCCTACCGGCTTTGCGTGTGGTTGGCTTGCTTGCTGATACCCCGTGATAAGTAGCACCAACAAACGTCACCCTCCCGGCGACGCCCGTTCATGCTCATCACCGTATCCACCATTATAAGTATCAACACCTGAATATCAACAGCTGAACACGGAAACTCGATCAGACGGCCGTCTCCTCAGATAAACTCCTCTCTCCCAAGCACAAGACGAACCTAATTTACACTCTTATCCCGATTTTGCATCATCTTGAATAACATAACCAAACTAGCCTGCCTTACTCCTCCTTCACCCCTAACACCGTGACAACGCCGTCAATGTTCGCAACCACCAGCTTCCTTGCCCCAGCCCCCCACCTAACCCCCACACCCGTAACCGCGCTCCTCAGCACCTCGCTCCACACCTTGGACGCCTTGGCGTACTGCTGCACCGTCACGCCGCCCGTGCCTACCGTGGCCAGGAACTGGCCCGAATAGTCCCAAGCAAGCGCCGCTACCGAGCCGCCCGCGTCGAGCACTTTGGCCCGCGCGGCGTCGCCCTCCTTGCGGAGGTCGAAAATCGTGGCCGTCGTCTGGCCCTTGGCGCTCGCGGCGAACCAGAAGCCATTCTCGGAGAAGACGAGCGCTTGGATGGGGGCGCCGAGGGAGAAGGACGCCGCCTCCTCGAGGGTCTTGGTCATGAAGAGCTTGATATCACCCGCGGCGGTACCGGCTGCAAAGAGGTGGCCGTCGGGGTGGAAGGCGCAAGTCGTGAGAGCTGGTCATCATTAGTATACGGCTGTAGGATCGGGGAGAGGGGTATAATGACATACCCGAATCAGAGTAGCAGCGCGCTACGGGCGCAAGCGTAGTGATGTCGTAGAACACAACCTGCTTGTCCGCGCCAACAGACGCTAATATCTCCCCGCTGGCATGCAGCGCCAAACCTGTCGCAGCGCCGGCATGCTCCGTAACCGACGCAGCCTCCTTCCCACCGTCAATGGCCTTGACGGAGCCTTTGGCCGTCGCGATGACCAGCTTCGTACCCGCCCAGAGCTCGGCCGTTACAGGCTCCTCGACGGAGAGCTGTCTCTCGAGCTTGCCTTCATCGACGACATAGATGGCAGTATCGCCCTGAAGGGATGAAACGGCGGCGTAGGCGCCCTGCTCCTCTATCGCCAGGGCGGAGATCTGGGAGAACGGGAGGGAGGTCGAGGACTCGGTTTGGAAGGCGGACACCTCGTCGCCGGTGACCCACCCGTCGGGGACAGGTCTCTTCTTGCGGCCCTTGGAAAGTCTGTGAGATAACGCATTAGTTCCCTCCCACGTCAAACAATCGGACTAAACAGAGGGCGGACTTCATACTTCGTGTGAACCTCGTCAACCTTGGCCCCTAGCTCCTCGTTCAGCCCTTGGGCTGAATCCACAACCATCGCGTCCCCGTTCACTCCACCCGACACCGTAACCTTCGACAGCGCCTCCCTTGCCTCATCCCTCTCTCTCGTTAGCCTCGCCACGACCCTCTTCGCTGCATCGTTCTGATATAGTGCGGTGCTCAGCTCCTCGCGCGTTCTCGCCAGCTCCTCCATCAGCGTACGTGTCCCCAGCGCGACCGAGTCCCACTCATTCTGGAAGGTCGCGAGAAGGGCCGGGATCGAGGTCAGAGTGGGCGGGCGCGGGCGGACGACGCGGTCAGTTTTTAGGGGTAGGAGGTCGTCGGGGGTGAGGGTGTCTCCCGAGGGCTCGGTACCGTGCTCCTCGATATACTTTTCGATGAGGCGCTTCTCGTAGAGAAAGCCTGGTGGAAGGGAGATGTGAGTACTGGGGCTCGCTCGCGATGTCGAAGGCTTGACCAATTGGGGGCTTACCAGTCTTCTTGGAGATGACGGGCTCTTGGGGAGCTTCCCCAGAGACTGCGATGCGTTAGAAGCTGCGGGAGGGAGCCAGGCGGGCAGCGGTACTTACTTGAGCAGAGCATCCTCACAATAGGTACACTATAAGCGCGCAATTAAACAGAGACGAAAGAAGGACGTGTTGTTCCTTGAGATGTTGAGGGCCGCTACGGTGTTGTCAATGACGCGCCGAGGCTGCGATTGCTGAGGCTGGGAAGCAAAATTCTGGCTACCGCCTGGCACAGCTTGGCAGATGTGGCGCGGTCGAACAGTGAACAGTGCTCGCACGTGCAAACAGCTGACACTTGCGCCCGCACTTATCAGCGGGCCCGCCCGCTTATCTTTTCGTGGTACGGACCCAATTGCTCTATTTGCTTCCGAATCGCGTCACCTTCCCCTGCAGCCCCCCCGACTCACTGATTGTCCCACCGCCCTTAAGCCCTCGAAGCTCCTCCCTCTGACCCGGCACGCTTTCTCTTATGTTTTCTCCCCTGCCACCTTACCATTTCCTGACATTCCACTTTATTTCTTTGTGCGTTGTGGGCGTGCCCACTTGCCCACTTTCCTTCTTGATATTCTAACTCGGCGGTCCACTATCTGCCGCACTTGGCTACACTGAACCGCTTATCAGCTCGGTTCCCAAAGCGGCACAACGCAACTATGTCTACGCCCGCACGCCTCCCTGATATCACAGCCCTCCCGACCCTCTCCTCCGCCGAACAAACAAAAGCCCTGGACCTCCTCTTCGAACCCAGCCCGGCTATCCACGACCTTCTCTCGCACCTTCTCAAAACCCCGTTCCCGTCCTACGATTCCCTCGTTGACTCGGCCCACGACACATTCCTCTCACTCGCCTCGTCTCCCACCAACACCGAAGATAAATCTAAGCTACATTCTATCCTGGGCTCGCACCCTCGCCTCGGCGACAAAAAGGTAGAGAGCGCCCAGTCTGCCTCCGAGCAGGCGCAGCTGGCGGCCGGAGCCTCCCAGCTCGCCGCTCTGAACAAGGAATACGAGGCCCGCTTCCCGGGTCTGCGGTACGTCGTCTTCGTCAACGGCCGTGGCAAGGACGTCATCATGGAGGACATGAGGCGGAGGATCGATAGGGGCGATCTCGTGGAGGAGGAGAGGGAGGCCATCAAGGTATGTGGGGCGTCGGTTACGGGCTCGAAGAGCGGTCGGCTAACGTTTGACAAGGCCATGTGCGATATTGCAAAGGACCGTGCCATCAAGCTCCAGCGGTAAAGGAATCAAGCGGTATGCATTTGCAACTCTGGCAGACATAAGTCATGGATAGTCGCCCGTTCAAGGCCGGGCCGACCACGTCCTATCCACACTCAATTCAAGCTCTGTCACAGGGAACACGTCCAAACGGAGAAGTACCAGGGTATCTCATCATGTTTCATACAGGCTATTTTCCACCAGCAAGCACGTCCCATACAAGCGTGTTGGACTCCTGTCCACGGCAGTTCCAAGGCCGTTTAGGGTTATGTTTCCTCCGCGGACCTCCAAGTGCAATGCGGACAGCCCCATTAACCACATGTTCGTCATAGTCGAATATCCCACACAAACAGCCTACCAATTCTGGCGAAAATCCGGCCTTAGCCAAAGCCACATCCCATCTCAATGCAAATCATGAACTTCCATCCCATATCCATCGCTAGTCGCGTTCCCGAACTCCAGTTTCAAAAGCAAACAAGCATCCGACTCCTTGCATGTCAAGCCCGCGAAAACAAAGCATTCAAACACAATGCACAACTTCACCGCACCGCCCACGAGATACCGTCCAACTCATCGAGGTAGTCCTCGAACGAGTGCGAATCATCGTCAGTCGGCCCACTCGCTCCCGAGTCGAATATGGCCCCAAAGTCGGAGTACACATCTTCTGAGTCGTCTTCCGACTCATACAGGCTATCTGGGAAAGCCTCACAGTCATCCTCCTCGTCATATATGCTCCTCCGCTCCGGAACCTTCTCGCTCAACTCGACCCGCCGCCCAAGTGGTGACGGAGGTGACGAGACGGACTTAGTGGCTTGCCGGCTACTTGGCGGAGTCGGGAGGTTCTGTAGTTTCGGAGGAGACACAGGTGACCTTGATAGGCCCTTTGTGCTCGGAAGTAACAGAGAGCTCGGCGCACGATTACTAGGAATGGGCGTGGTGGGACGGCCCTTGTCCGCCGGGACAGGGCAGGACAGGTACCCCCCTAGCTGCGTCCAATTGCAATCCTTGAGGCTCGCCCTTGTCATATTCAGGAGAGCGAAACGCCGGAATGATGACGCCGAGTGGCTCAGATCCCATCCCCGCCGTACCATCTCGACGTGCGTGGCCATCTTCAGGAACCTCTTATCGCCCGAGGCGATCGCCTCGCGGTTGAGGATATGGGTGGCAGGGAGGGAGAACGGCTGTGAGAGACGGCTCGTGATGAGGTCCAACCGCAACCTCCTTTTCTTACAACTGAGCGACGCGGTATTGGGCCCGTCGACATCGGCTATGGCCCGGGCACGCTTGACATTCGGCCTTGCGGGAGGAGAGGCTTCGAACTTGAACCTTTTCGTCGAATGATCGGACGTCGGGAAGGTGAACCCGGGCTTGGGTTCGGGGGACGGGCGTCCTTTGCGGAAATCGAGCAGTGGCCGTGGTTTAGATGGGGTTCGCGGCGGGCTTGGCCTGGGCGGCGGGATGCTCTCCGCGATGGGCGCGGGCTGGTCGAGTTTGACGCATATTGACACGGAGCCCGGTAAGTTCGTCAAACTAGAGATATCGACATCCGAAGCGAAGCACCCGGAGCCGCACCGGTGACTCCGGGGAGTAGACCAGGTGCTGTCGGACGCGAGGGACGACCTGTAGTCGACGGGCCCGTAGTGTGTGAATCGGGTTCTCGCGTCGCACCAGGGTCCGCGGGGGGCCGTGGGGAAGGGGTTGAAGTGGGTGACTTCGACGTCCATTCCTACGGTCTGGATGGGTTGTGCGTGGGGTGTCGACGGTGGTAGGCGGCGGCTCGGGGCCCCGCGCGGTGAGTCGCTGGATGGGTCGTCATTCACGGGCGATGAGGCACGTGACAGATTAATAGAGACGACGGGACGGGAGAAAAGGTTCGAGGTCGATTTAAGTCGTCGATAGCGGAGAGATGTTGGCGATGGCGTTGGGCGCTGGAAGGTAAAAGTGATGGCGTATTCGGTATTGGATGGAGGAGGAGAGGAGGCGAGGCGGCAGGGGGGAGGGGAAGAGAAGAGATGGCGAGTGTTCAGCTGGGGAAGCTAGTGGGGATCACAACGAGTGGATGATCCCGGCCGGATAGTTCTCGGCACAGCATCCGTCCACAAAGCGCTGTGTTCTGGCCTAGGCTACTTCGGTCAAGTCATTACCTGGAGCTCAGCGGCTTCTCGCAGCACAGCCCTCGGTGTGAGGGCCGGGGCAGTTTCGTTGGGATCGACGGAGCGGGCGTGGGCTGGACGTGGGTGTGGAGCTCTGCAGCGGCTGAGTGGAGTTTCGGTGATTCTTTATGAACGATTCCGCGTCCTCTTTTGAGGGTGACTCTTCGAGTTTTCGGTCGTCGGCAGGTGGAGTGTTCTTTTCGGATGTGGGAATCCAAGGCACGAGCCGAGAATGTGGATCAAAGATCCGGGAGATTTAGGTCTTGAAACGGAAGGACCGCGAGTGAGAGGCGCGGAGTGGTGCGGGAAATTGACGGAGTGGGCGGACGATTAATGGGGGGGCACGAGACCAGGTGCCCTTCAGGTAAGTGGAGATTTGGGAGACCTCCGAGGGAACAAGCTTGAAAGGGGGGTGTATCCGGATGGGACGTAGAGAGGAGGGGACAGGGGTGATTGATTACATAGTGGGTTAGGGCCGCCGTCGTATTAGCAGCTTCCCCCGTCAGAACTGGCGTCTGTTCAACTGCAACGAGCGCAGGTAATGCAGTAACAGGCTAGCACCCCAGAGTCGTCAAGATGCCCGAAAACGTGCAGGGGTACCCCCGTCGGTCTGGGTAAAGGAACGGGAGAGAACGGGTAATGAACCAAGGGGAGGTCGGAGAAGAATATGAGCGATCACTTTGTCGACCCCGGACCAGGTTTTAGAAGCGAATGGCAGGAGAGTCGAGGGGGGGAAGGGGAACGGTTCTAGAGGAGGGGTCTTTGGTGGAGGGGGTAAAAACTGCACGGGGGCCCAAGGGGCTGGTATTACAGGATGAGGGGGACAAGGGTGTCAGGGCTGCGAGGTGCCTAGTTCGAGTGAGGAGGTCGTTAGTTGTCATCATCGGCACCATGGGTGGTCCACCGCTGGAGCACTAACGCAGACAGGGACGGAATTAGCCCGGGACTTACTGCAGTGGGCGGGGGTGGAGAGGGCGGCACTGGAAGGTGTCAAATGGAAGGTTTCGGCTCGCCGTCGCTCCAAGCGAAGGGTGGCATCCAGGGCGGAACCGATATGCTGGTGAGCGGCGGGAGGGTTGCCAATGCGGTCGTCTCTTCCCCGCCTGCACTCACACCCCCTTGATTACATGAAAGGTATTGGAATGGTGGGTGGCTAATTCAGTGATATTGGTGGCGTGCCCGCTCTTACTCAATTATCTCGTTACGGCACCGAGAGTGGAGCACACACAGGATCTCGAACTGGGGGCGCTCAGCTATCTGCCTTTTTCCTCATCTTTCACCCCGTAGGGCCTTATCCGTGTCTTTTCTCCATGGAAGGAATCAAAGCACCTTCGACAAAAGCAAAGAGGCAGTCATTTTCTTTCCTGAAACACAGGGATTGGGACGCCTCGCAATTGTAACCTGTATCCGTTAGTCATGTGAGATAAACGGACCAGCGAGACTGGGTTGGGAAGGAAAAAGCAAAGAGGTCGTGGTGGCTTTGACGCCGAGTGGCCCTGCAGAACTGGCGGTTTGCCGTGGGCGGGTTATTATTACCTGGCAGGGGGAATTGGGGCTCCTGCTCAGTCCAAGAAGGGGGGTATCGACTCGGAAATTGCATGGTCTTTAGACTTCGAGTCCCTTCGAAGTCAAGAACTGATCGCAGAGACAATGCTCCAGCCAGGCCTTGACAACCTCACATTTTGGCCTCGATTCTCCGTTGCTGCTCAAGGGTGACTCTGAACTGGAATTGGGCAATAACCCTACCCTCTTTTAGCGCTGGAAATACCGATCAAAGAAAACGGCACGGCAGACAGGGGGTCGGGGGTACCGCGGGTCGGGGCTTCACTGCCCCGGCGCCTCAGAACGCCATGTTGCTCCTGTATGCTTCGTTGAGCAGCCTGCCACAGATACGAGGGCGGAGGGTTGTACAGCAGGGGGACGTTTAGGAAGAGTAGAGAGGTACGGAACTGGAGGTAACCTGACCGCAAAACACAGCGTCGCAATTTGGGAACTGCGTTGGTGGGGGAGAATCAAAGGAGATCGGCCACCTCCGACGGAGGATACCCTCCAATCCGCATCCTTTCACCGAAAGCGCCAATTCCAGCTTTCCCTCTTAGTCTCTAATCGACACCCCTCTTTTGCGGCTCGCCGCTTCAGAGCCGCCCCCAGCCCTCCCCCCAGAAATCATTGAGAACTCTTGAAATTTTTGACCGTGAAAGAGAGAGAGAGAGCGGCTGAAACGAACGAGCTGGAAACAAGATGAGCGGTCGCCGATCCCTTTGGTGATGGTCAAGGGGGGGTTCGTTATTGGGTTGGTGGTTGGTGACCCCCATCAAGGCGTTGCCCCAGAGAGCTGTCTGCGGTTGACTGTGCAGGTGCTGCTGCAGGTGGCGAGGGGTTCCCTCGGAGTCTTCGACGACCCCGACCCTCGCAGGTGCTCTGGCTCTCAGCACTCTGCACGTGACACACTCTTAACAAGCGCCTCCCCCGTAAATAAGGACGATCCCGGGTCCCTCTCAACGTCATTTTGAACAACCCTTTCCTCGAAGGAGCAACTGAGCGAGACTTCTTCTGTGGAGCCATCAGATGAGAAGGTCCCAAGAAGGAAGAGAAGTTGGTGCAGGGGCTCTCATTGGAGCAAAAGCTGGATTGGGGACTGCCGGAATAGGCGGCCTGCTGCTTTCCCCACGACGTGTCACCACTGCCATCTTCCGCTATTTGGGGGGTTGCGCAGGTGGGGTGGTACTGTGGTGACAGGGGTTCCCCGGCTTGTGGGGTGCGGCACGCACTGCCTGTCCTGGAGACCGAGAGGCGTCGCAGGCGGTGGGCAATGGTGAGTGTGCTCAAGCGTTCTCTGGTGAACAAATCGGAGCTTGGAGATGTCACATGATACTGAGTGCTTGCCTCCCCTGCTTGTGCTTTCTGCCAGCACCCGCTAGATGTATATTCACTTCCCTTCACGGCGTCCTCAACGCTCCCCCAAAGCCGCGGAGCTGTCCTCATCGACCATGCTAATCCGGACGGTGGCGACAATCTCCTGAGAGGCGCCTCGCATTGCCAGATGCAGAACTTGGAGGGCAGCCACAACTTCCTTGTGTGGGGGTCAGATCACCCTTTCCAGTTCCTCTTGTCTGGTTCTGCCCCGGATGCGGTGGGCAGATGCGAAGCGTGGGGATTTCCTGACAGGTCACTTGGCCACGCTGCATGGTCATGCAAATTCGACGCGCAAGAACTGGCTCGGGATTCTTGAACAGGACGGCGTTGCATCAGCCGTCTTGGCGCCCTTCAGAACTGACGTACGGGAGGATATCTCCATCGTGATAGCGCTTCAACTCGTGAAGTCCATTTCAGCCAATTAGTCTATCAGTCCCTATCTATTTGTACATTCCTTATGAAGCCCCGTACCGCCCACGTCACAGCTTCTCCGAAACCCTCGCAATCCCATCCTGCACCGCCGTCGCGACGTGCACTCCCCGCGGACTATACATCCTCCCAATGATGAACCCCCTCCCCGCCGCCGCCCTCTCAAACGAGTCCTCCAGCACCCACCACCCGTCCCCTTCCATAACCGCCTCCTTCGGGTCGACGTGCACGTAGAACGACCAGCTCAGCGTCGCCGCCGCGCCGAGGCTCCACCCAAAGTCGAATGCTCGGCACAGCATCAGCAGCCCGTTCCGGTCTGCCGCGAAGGCGTGCGCCAGGACGTGCTGGTTGGGGTCTGACGACGGAAGCGGGGCCAAGAGGCGGTAGAGGAGGAGCTCCTTGCGCTCATGGGGCGGGCGCCCGGTATTTTGGGCATCCATGTCGACCTTGCGCATGTCGAGCAAGGGGAAGGTGCCCGGCCCGGGGTCCGGGAAGAGAGGGAGGAGCCAGTCGATGTCGACGGAGGGGCATCTAGGCCAGGCGGAGCCGGGACGGGAGGAGAGGATTGCCGCGTGGGTCTCCTGTGCGGAGGAGGATTGGACGGAGAGGAGGGTCTCCTCGGTACTCTTGAGTGTGATGAGCGCCGTGAAACACGCAGGGCCGAACTCCTTCTTCGCATCTGAGCGCGCAAAGATGCCAGCTGAAAGGGTGCTGGGGCTGCTGGGCGTGCTGGGCTGCCGCGCCGTGACAGTGTAGGTGACGAAGGAGCGGCCCGCGGAAACGCGTGTGACGTCGAAGATGAAGGGCCTATCCGCCATGCCGCGGGAAGTAAAGCAGCCTTGTATGGACTGAGAGATGTCAGCAAGGCTTCGTCGCCTGGGACTGGGAAGGGTAACACTCACATGTAGCCCGAGCTCTGGATCCGTTGCGCCCGGCTCACCCTGCCCTTCCGCCACTGCTCTTAACACGGCCGCCCCCGACAAGACATACACATGCGCGCCGTAAGTCGCCGTGTGGAACTGACTGGCATCTGACTGGACAGGGAGCTGGTCCCAGGGGAGGTCCGACCCAGGGATCCACGCCGGACGGGTGCTCATGTAGCGGACGTCATGCTGCCTTCTCGCCTCGACGCGGACGAGCTCGAGGGATTCCTGGAGGGTGAGGCGGGAGTCTTTCCCGGTCATCTTTGAGGGTGATGCCGCCTAGAGGGAGATGTGGTCGTCCGTGGCGACTTGCGGGAGGGGCCGTGGTGAGCCTTTGAGGTCTTGTGCTAGATTCTCCTCGTGAATGATAGGAAGTAACGGTCCAGGCGAGTAGTGAAAATGATCGAATGCGCCTTCCGGATCTAGGCCGATGAAAGACGGATCACGGTCCGGGGTACTTAAGCGACAACCACAAAAATGGGGCCCGCAGACTGAGATGGCGAGATACGAAAACGAAAAAGAGTGACCGCCAGATCACCACAACAAGCAGGCGCGGTAAGAATGCTCACTAAAACGACAAATTAACCAGTAGCTGTATGGAGGAGATATAAGTCTCGCGGGTGCGAAGTCGACGTGTTGTTAAGGTACGGGCGCGGAGAGTCGGGGTATCACATTCCGGCGCGGATTGCCGAGGTACACTAAGTAGCTAGACCGGCGTCTCCCAGGGTGGAGCCCCATCGAGATGGAGGGCCCAAGATGAAGATCGGGGCCGAGATGACGAACAACACTGGGGATAGACTGGGTAGTCATCTTAGGGCAAGGGAAGCTTAAATTTCGCGGCTCTGGGTTCGGATTTGGGTTGCCGGCGCGGGGAAAGTGTATCCATCCCGAGATCCGGATGGAGGTGTCATAAGCGGGGTGAAGATGGGCCGCTCGAGTCACTTGGAGGAGGGGACACAGATGGTGGAATAGGAAAACAGCCGGGTTTATCAACAGAGACCTATATGTTTCACAAATGGAATGGCTGTTGGCTGCGTACAGGCTCGGTTCTCAGGTCGGCCGGAGCCCCCCGATCGAGCCCGCCGTTCCGGGAGTACCGCTCTCCCGGGAGCCGGACGGGAACGGGGTGGGCGCCGATGCATGGCGCGCGTCGCTCGGCGGGCGTCATGGCAGTATCTTGCCTCCCATACTTCATGGACAATGTGAAAAAGGGAGAGGGTAAGTTCCGCTATGCCTTGCAGGGTATTTTACTCGAAGCTCTTGCAGAGCGAGTACCGGCCTTGCTTTCTTCAGAGTATTGTGAGGATTCAGGCTGCTGCTGTTGTTGGACCGCTCTATGAAACTCCCATACGTGGAGATGGGAAATCTACACCCCCTTCCTTCCCTCCCCCGAAAAAAGGAAGTTGGAAAAACCAATCTAGAGGAAAGTTGCAAAAATGGAGTGTCCGGACCCTGATTCGAACAACGTCAATAGGAGCAAAAAGAAAAAAATTGGTAGCTTCTCTTTGATTGAGCGTGTCATCCTTGTGCAGGGACCATGCTAATCTTCTCTGTATTTTTGCAAATTGACCAAATGCCCGAAGGCAACAGCTTGACATGGTATTTGGTAAATAAAGGGTGAGTATTATGCTGGTGGCGTGGATGCCTAGAGCTGCCTTGTTGTGAAGTGGTGGAGGCGAGATGTGAACCTATTGAACTCGGGGTCGTGCCGTGGCGCTTGTGCTTGTGCTTGTGCTTGGGCTCGTTTTATCAAGATTTGTATCGGTTCTGAGGACTGGATGATTCTGCATGGTTCGGCTGGAGGAAAGACAGCAATGTAACGAGAATTGCTTGTACAAGAGCTAGACGATGATATCTCTAGAAGCCGGCCAATTCCTGAGAGCTCTGTGTGGCTACTGGGTGTGAGCATCAGAAGCTGCAGAGCTGTCCGGCCTTGGTATGTCGCGAAAATGCCGTCTCGCTACTACCTCAAAATACCACCACCGAAAAGTATCAAGAATCTCACCTTTACAAGACAATTGAATCGAATTCCGGCTGTATGCATTGCTGCGTATGAAGTTGTCTGGTCGCGCGAGCGTCCATTCCTCCCAGCCGACTGACATGCGGTGATCCAATCACGTGACGTCTCTCGACCAACCGAGGACCAAGCAAATCCAATCAGGCCACTGGCGACGAAAATACCTCCCAAGCTTCAATCCCGCTCTTCCGCGATACCCTCTGCGCACCCGCAACAACCCAAACAGCCACCTCTCCGCTCCGAAAAGCACCAATTCCCGCAATGTTCGTGCAGAGGACCGCCGTCACTGCCGCCCGGCGCGCGGCCTTCGTTGCGCCCGTCGTACGAAGGGGTTTCAGCACCTCCATGCTCCGTCGTACGATCCCCCCAAATCCACCCGACTCCAGCTCCTCCAACCCTCCGCTGGGGACCCAATTGGGGTTGGGAAGAAGCTAATGGGCTGCAGGCGACGCAAAGGCAGGCGATAAGAAGGTCGAGGGTTACAAGACCCTCAGCGGTAAGCTCTCACGCGGCAGCCTCTGATACTTGCGATGTTTGATACTGGGTGGGAAAACGCTGATGGGAAGGCAGAGGTCAAGACGATCGACGACCTCGTCGGGCCCGGCGCCCCCGATGGCACCGTACCTACGGACCTCGAACAGTCCACCGGTCTCGAGCGCCTCGAGCTCCTCGGCAAGCTCGAGGGCAAGGACATCTTCGACATGAAGCCTCTCGACTCCTCGCGGAAGGGTACGCACTCTATACCTCTACAAACAACCTCAAGCTTGAGAAGGGAATTACTGACAGCACTTAGGCACCATGGAGGACCCGATCATGGTCAAGTCCGCGGGCGTTGAGCAGTACGCCGGCTGCACTGGCTCCCCCGCCGACTCCCACGTCGTCATCTGGCTTGGCGTATGTTTTCCCTCCAACCCTCGAATTCCCTACAGTACTGTCATTTGCACTCATGCTGACACCAACTAGATGTCCAAGGAGCGCCCCATCGAGCGCTGCCCTGAGTGCGGCAGCGTCTACAAGATGCAGTACATCGGCCCCGAAGACGACGGCCACCACCACGACCACCACCACGACCCGGCCCTCGAGGAGCCCAAGTCCATCGCCGACTACATTAAGCCCGAGTACTACTACAGGTAAAGAGCCGTCCGTTTGTGGTTGGAGAAGAAGAGTGATATAGAGTTTGGATGAAGGTGTCGTCGGAGTGCTTTGTTTGGGGGTGGTGAGCATACTGTAGATTACCGAGTAACTTAGACTGTTCCTGTCAGTGCTTAGTCCGGCTGTGGAGGTCGTGATGTGATGTTGGGTAAGGGTATCATTAGGTATCCTCGTCGAAGCTCAGCTTTATCTTTTTCGCCTTCTTCTTCCCCTTTATGCTCTTCTTTCCATCCGACTCCTTCTCACCAGGCTCTCCAGGGCCCTCCCTGGTCTTCTTCGCCTTATCACCTTCGTCCCCCGATCCTTTCTTCTCGGGTACCCCATCATCTTCTTGCCCAGCCCCTACAACCCTCGCCTTCCTCTTCCTTCCAAGCGGAATCGCCTTCTCCGCTTCTCCCCCCTTCTTGCATTCCTCATCACTATCGCCCTCGCCCTCCGTGTACCTCACGGTCCCATCACCCTCAAGCTTCGCGTCCACCACATTCCCCTCTTCATCTACCACAACTGGCGCATCCTCCGCCTCCGCGCTCCCGGACCTCTTGGTGCCGTGCCGGCGGTTCGCCGCGAGGAGAGCGTTCGGCCCGGCGGATGAAGAGCCGTGCTGGGACTTGAGGGCCGCGAGGAAGGGGGGTAAGGCTTTGTTGTAGGAAAGGTTCTTTGCGTTGAACTTTTCGGACATTGCGGCGATCAATTTGGGGGCGCGGGCGTACGTCTGTCCGTTTTTGATTGCTGATTGCTTGCTAAAGGCGGCAACGGCGTGAAAGCTCTGGTGGGATTGATTATGTCATGAACAGCAAAGTACCGCCGGAGGCTCTGCGAAGTTTGATCCGCTCCGGGGTCTCCTAAGCTTGTGACCTAGACACAATCTGTCCCAGACATCTCCGGACTAGGGAATCCGTATGTAAATGATAACTCCGCATATGTCCCACCGCAAGGACCACGATGCCGACAGAGCTTGCCTCGATGGTGATATTGGAGCCGCAATGCACCCGATGTCAGGCACATATCATGACGCCAAAATGCGCGCGTCTAATTGGCACTGCCAGCCACAGCTTTCCCCCGAAAGAAGCTTGGAAGGGGTGGTGCCTTTGCCGGCAATACCTCGGTAGCTGCGCTCTCCTATTGGCCGGCAGTGGTTCTGTTCATTTCTCTCAGGAGGGAGGTCACAGCCTCTTGTACCACTACCTCCACGCTAACACCCATGCGAAAAGAATAGTTTATTTCAAGCTGCCACGCCACCCAACTCACCACCTCACTAGCGGCTGAGAGACTCAACGCCACAGTCTCAAAAAATTCTCTGAGTACCAGTACCTCCCGCAGAGGTGGGCTCGTATTTCTCTTTTGCTGTGCCTGAATGCTCCCATGCGCTCTCGCACTCCTAGCCAAGACCCAGTTTTCCCCTTCATTCCCCCCCTGGCCAGACCGCGCCTCTCCCCCGTTATCATCTGCTGTCCCCAATTTTACGGCCTCGCCCATTTCTCCCGCCCCCTTCCCCCTTCCCCATTCAAATCTCGATCCCACGAAGCCAAGATCCTTTAGCCTGGGCCCGGGAAGCGGGAAAAAAGAAGGAGCGACAAAGCCACCCCAATTGCTTGCGAACGGGAAGAAAACGGCGGCCGCTCGATGGCTCTTCACGTGTGACGCTGACTATTTTCCCGATTTTGACTTGCCGCCGCGCCGTCTCTCTTTGGGGGAATCTTTTTTCCACCAAAACCTCTCGACATTGATCCTTGTTTCGGCGAAGCGTTTTTCCATTTCGATCATTGGGGAAGCGGGCGGCTCTCCCTGCCATTCGTTATCGCTCTTCGCTTCTTTCGGCTCGGATTGACGAAAGCTCCTTTTTTTCTTCATCTTAATTCTTTTCTTCCCCGGGGTGAGAACGTGGGACCATCGTGTCCTAATATCCTCTTCGCCACCTGCCTTTGATCCCCCTTTCCAACACCAACCGCGCAACGTATCCACCTTTCCGAACACGAATCCTCGATCTTGACCATCCATCTCGAACCACGAACACGAATTATCTAGCATCTCGAATCCCGATAACCCCTGTCCGCCATGGACTTCCTGCGACGCCTCTCCAAGATGGCGCCGTCGGGCGCGCCGCAGCTACCATCGATAGACGAGAAGGGCCGGCAGTCCCGGACGAGCAAGATCGGCTCGCGGTTAGCCTTCTTCAAGCGCCCGCTGCGCCTAAAAGGCAACTCGAGCATATCCGTCCCTCTCGGAGTAGTCATCCTCTTTCCCTGCATCGTCGTCGCCCTCATATTAGTCCTCTTCGTCCGGCACCCCAGCTCGCCCGGCCGGATCCTCATGCCCGCGGGTGCTCCCCCGGCTGTTCGGTATGTTTCAGCAGTGTTTGCAAAGTAGTGATATCACAAGGAATTGTGCTAACACCGAGGACAGAAAAATCAGCGAAGAACACGACAAGGTGTTCGTCACGGGCTGTGTCGAGCCCGACACGAGCAAGCCGCGCGCCAACGCCGCCTTCGTCGTGCTGGCGCGGAATAAGGAGATCGACGGTGTCGTCGAGTCGATCAAATCTATTGAGCGCCACTTCAATCGCTGGTACCACTACCCTTACGTGTTCCTCAATGACGGCGACTTCAACTCTACCTTCATCGAGATTGTCCAGAACTATACCTCAGGCGAGGTCGAGTTCGGCAAGGTAGGCCCCGACATGTGGGGATTCCCTGACTGGGTCGACGAGAAGGTCGCGAAGGAGGGCATCGCCAAGCAGGGAGACGCCGCCGTAATGTACGGCGGCATGGAGAGCTACCACTTTATGTGTCGGTTCTACTCAGGGTATGTCGTCTTGGATCTGATGCTGTGGGCTGTCATACTAATAGAGGTGCCAGCTTCTTCTACAAACATCCTCTGCTCGCCAAGTACGAATGGTACTGGCGTCTGGAGCCCGAAATCAAGTACTTCTGTGATATTACTTAGTACGTCCTCCATGCTGTACTTTAACCACTCTCATACTAACCCTTCCAGTGACCCGTTCCTCAAGATGATCGAGAACAACAAGACATATGGCTTCACCATCGCCGTCAAAGAGCTTCGCGAGACCGTCCCCAACATCTTCCGCTACGCCTCTGCCTACAAGCGTCTCAACAACATTAAGTCCCAGGGCCTCTGGGAGATGTTCGTGGAGCCGATCGAGACCAAGGCCCAGGACACCAATCAGGACCAGTCGCTACCCGAGGAGGTGCTCCGCGCCGATCCCAAGAGCAACACGCTGCCTAACATCGACGGCGAAGCAATGGAGGCCGAGAAGTACAACATGTGCCACTTCTGGTCCAACTTTGAGATTGCCAGGTTGAGCTGGTTCCGCAGCAAGGAGTATAATGACTTCTTCGAGATGATGGACCGCAGCGGAGGTTTCTGGATGGAGAGAGTCAGTTTTTGTCCCTCACTTTGTAGTACGAAAGAGTAAATGCTAACAGACGCAGTGGGGAGACGCGCCCATCCATTCACTTGCGGCCGGTATCCTCCTCGGCCCCAAGGACGTGCATTACTTCCGTGACTTCGGCTACCGACACACGACCATCCAGCACTGTCCCGCCAACGCGCCCTCGCGGCAACTGGCGCGCGAGCCCTACCTCGAGACGACGACGCTGGACGAGAAGGCGCGTTTCGAGGAGGACGATTACTGGGAGCACTGGGACCAGGAGAAGGAGAACGGTGTGGGCTGCCGGTGCAGGTGTGACACGGACATCGTTGACGTCGAGGGTAAGGAGGGATCGTGTCTTGCTGAATGGGTTGATGTCGTTGGCGGCTGGGCGGACTGAGTTGCCCTCGCCTCTCCTCTCCCGTCAACCCTTCCTCCACTTTCCCCTCCTCTCCATGAAAGAATACTTGTACTTGTGTTTTGTTTACGCTGTTTGAGATGGTGTATGGCTTGGTTCTTTTAATCACTTCACTCGTATTATTTATAGGATAAGTTTGCATGAAAGCATCTGTTGGTGTGGGGGAGGCAGAGACAGGGCCTTTTGTTGTTCATGAATTTAGGCCCTCAAGATGGGAAATGGGTGGGTTCATAGAGAGTATACAGTAGGATGAGGAACACGATTAATATGGGTCTTTCTTGTTTATGGCAAGATATGTGGTTGTGCTTTGGGTGAGGGTGTGTCTTCTCTGTGGCTGTGAATCAGTAGTTCAACAAGATATCTGAGGGAGGTTCTAAGCGGAGGTAGAAGTGGTATCCAACTCTGGTCTTCCAAGGTTTCTATTAGTACAATTCGTGTATTAAAAGCGCTACAAAGAACAAGGCGAGGTATTTTGCGTGCACTATTGCCCAGAAACGCCCCGCTCATGCAAAGTCTATGTTGTCTAATGCCCCTTCCACCCCTTCCACCCCTTCCACCACCTTCCTTGGCACAGCTTCTGACCTCCTGTCCACCGAAGGTAACTTCCAAATCCAACAGGCCAACGATATCTTGAAGCCTCCGCTACTCCAACATGCCGCCACACCCCACGCACAAAAACCGCTGCCTTCCCCCCACCTTCTCAGCTCTGAACTCCCTCCCCCCACACCCTCTGCACCTCGCCCCCTCACCCTCATCCGTCATATAAGCCGTGTCCCCACTCCCACTCTCCTCACTTCCCCTAGACTCGGCCCCCGGGCTCTCGGGCCTCACGCCATGAGGGTGCAGGGGCGGAACCCCCCTCACTCTCCCCTTCCACCTCTTCCACTTCGAGCCCTCCTCGTCCTCGTCAATAGCCTTGAACGTGAAGCTTGGTGCAGGCGGCCCGTCCCTAGAGGGGCCCCGACTCGACTCGGGACTCCCCTGCTTCGCCCTATACGGCGCCCTCCTCTCTCCATTCACCCTCCTAGACGCCGGGCTTCTTGCCCTCTCCTCCCCATCCACAATCCCCTGCCTCCACGACAGAATCCTATCCTCCCTCACAGCCGGCTGCCCGATATTGATACTCCCCCTCCTCGACCGCGAGATACTCCCCGCACTCTCCTTGGTCAGCACGCTCCCGCTCCGCCCCATCCTGCTTCCCAGCTTCTTCGAAAACGTCGACCCAGTCTCCCAGTTCTCATTTCGTCTCTTCTGGAACGCGCAGTCCTGCCTGAAAACCTTGATCTCCCCGTTCCGGTCCGCGGTCACGATGATGTTCCCTTCCTTGTGCGCCGAGCGCGCGATGTAGGCGGGTGACTCCTCGGGCCGCCGGACAATGCTCGGAGCCTCGCCCGTCACCTCGGAGAGCGCCGTCTGCGACGCGTTCGCCTCCTCCCTGCTCAGGAGCGTCACGGGCGGCGGGTTGCACAGGTCGTAAATAGGGTCCCCGGATTGGCCTAGCAACCTCCTCGTCGCCTCGGGAGCGAACAGCGCCGCGGTGAGCATATCAGAGTGCGCGTCGAACGACTCATACGGTCTCTTATCCTTCTCCGCGTCCGCCGCGCCTGCGGGCCATGGCCACACATACGCCTTCTTGTCCTCGCTCCCACACACGATATGCCTCCCATCATCACTGAACCGCGCCCTCATCTGCGTAAAGTTGTTTTCGTGCCCTTTAAACTTGGCCACCAGGCTCTTGTCTCTAAGGTTATAAATCCTCAGCCGCGAGTCCGTCGATGTGACCAACACTCTAACCTCGGCGCTCTCCTCCGCGTTGGGCGTAGGCACCTTCATCGCGTGCAGGCCCGTGACCTTGCTCCCCTTGGCGTTCTTCCCCCTGGAGGACCGTACGTGGATCTGCGCCTGGTACTTCAGCCCGTCCGTCCCGTAGAATAGGCACATGCCATGCAGCGTCCCCGCCATGCAGGTCGCTCCGTCGGGCGAGAAGGCCACAGCCGTTACCACCTCACTCAGCTGCGCCGAGTATGCCACTGACTTGTCCGGAATGCTCCACAGCCTCAGCGTCGAGTCTACACTGCCCGCGAGGAAGAACCGGTCGTCGCGCGGGTGGAACGCCACGCTCGCCACGGGCTCCTTGTGCTGGAACGCGCACAAGCACTCGTCGCGGCTCATGTGCCACAGACGCACCGTGCGGTCCATGGCCGTTGATAATAAAAAGTTGTTCTTGCTCCACGTGAGGTCCAGAACCTCTCCCGTGTGAGCTCCGAACTCGCGGACGGGCTTTCCCTTAAAGACGGGGGCGCTGAGCCGCTCGCCGCTTGCCACGCCGCTCTCTTCCTCCTCATGCGCGCGGCGGTCCTCGTGAGTCGAGAGCACGGCGAAGACGCGCACGACCTTGTCGCGGCCTGCCGCCGCGAGGTACTTCCCGTCGTTACTGAAGGCCATGGCCCAGACGGCGCCGCCCGTCTTCCCCTCCATCTCCGCCTTTCCGTTCTCCGAAACGCTGGCTCCGTCCGCGTCGTTGGCGGCAGTGGGCGGCCGAGTGCCGGCGAGCTTCTGGGCGAGGAAGACCCGATGGAATTCGCACGTCTTCTTATGGTGGCGCTTGAACTTTATGTACCGGGGTGGCTCCTTGTGGTGCGGGATGTAGGCGTAGCCGATGCCGGGCGCGGAGGTGAATACCTGGGCAGTAGTGCCATCGGTGCGCTTGTCGCCGAGCTCGTCTTCTTCATCTTCCTCGTCCTTCTTCTTGCCAGTTCGCATCGTGAGGCGGCTTAGGAGGGAGGGTCCTTTCCTGATAGACGAAGGATGTTAGCGCGCCGATGGTTCTGGGAAGAGCCAGTGAGAGGGCTGATCGTACTTGGGTGGCTCGGCGGCCTGCTTGGGGGTTGTCTCTGTTTCTGTGCGGTGCGGTTCGTTCACGGGGCTCTCCGACGCGGCTGTACTGCGACCACGTTGATTCTTAGATGGATCAGAGGTCGTCTTGAGGAGAAGGTGCTACAGGAGCTATTAGCAGCTGGTCTTATACGTAGGGTCCAAGACCCCTCTTACCTGGGAAAGGGGATCTAGCGCGGAAGATGACGATGTGAGGGACGCAGTAGCGGACCGGTTCAAGGGCCTCAGCTCCTTCGCGTCCCGGCTGGACTGCCGGTGCTTGGGCGTGAGCTTGCCATTTGTGGGGAAGTCGGCTGTGAGTGAGCAACAAAACGTCAGTAAGGCTCTCCGAGAGCAAGGTCAAGGCTGGGAGCTGTGGCGGTGTCCGGAGATGGATATCTGGCGAAGCCCACCGGGGATCGGCGAAAAGGAATGAGGTCCTCCGGCCGAAACGGCTTCGCGGGTGGCTTGGCGGTCGTGGATGGGTGGAGAGGAAGAGGAGAGCCCGCATACCTTGCAGCTCGGAGTATGTCTTTGCTTTTCGCATGCTCGTGGACCGAGATGTGTCTCTCAGCCGCTTGGGATTCGGCGAGAGACTGGCGTCTGACGGCGACCGCGTGCTCGACGGTGCGCGGTCAGGCGCCGTCGCAGAGGGGCTCAAGGCGGGCATCTTGCCATGGCTCGGAGGCTCTGCCTCTCCGTGCGTTTGCGCCGCGAGGCAGCTCAGTATCCAATCCGATTCCAAGCGGAGGTGAGGCTGTTTGGGGCAGTGAGGCCGAATCCGAGAAGTCCGAAGAATACGATTGCTGGAGCTTGATGCTCCGGGGGGAAACGCCGATTTGCGAAATCAGGATAATTTTTGGGGGGCTTCTGCCGCGAGCTAAGCCAGATTCGGGAATCGGGGGGTTGGTCGAAGGATCGTGGGTCGGGACCCGGAGAAGCGATGGCTGTGTGTATTCTCAGTTTCTCGAAGGAAGTGGGTCGGGGTCTGGCGAGATTGTGTTGAAACAAACGCCGGTGGTCGGGCTGTGTGCGTCCAGAGAAAGGGACATGTAATATTCGAGTACAAACAAATATTTGGGCGATGTTCTCTTTTCGACTCGCTCGCATCCGGGTGGCCAGAACAGGGCACTGCAGGGGTCTTGGCTGACGAAGCCGAGTAGTTCGGGGTTGGCAGCTTCCTGTAGCAGTGGGGTCCTCCAGGCGGCACCAGCGTTCCGAAGCCGTTGCGCTGGAGCGACGCTGTTCATTCAGACCGGGCCCGCAATGGTCACCATGTCCATGCGGGGACCAGCCAAGATAATATATCGCATTATTATCCTGTAAAATGCATTGTATTCCTGTTCAGAGTCAGACATCCTCGTATTGCTCACGGGAAGCCTGCGATGGTCTCGGACTTTGGCAACCCCGCTGGGACAGGTCTCATGCTAGAAAAATGGATACGTTGGGGTCGAGAGTGCCGAGCGCGCCTTTCCAGAACGGGCACCGCACAGGGATGTCCAACTGCATGAAGTCATGCCGCATCACCTGCAGGCTCGCACCGCCCGGATTTCGGGTTTTATCCCATCGTCATTTCCCACATGCAGGCCTTGGTCTCCTTTCTTGTCCTCCGTGACGAAACACTGACGCCCATTGCGACCCCGATGCTCTTGACAGTTTGCCCATGGCCCTCGTAGCCGGACGTCTTCGTCCTACGATGTCCAGCGGCGGACTCACAGCGCGAGATGAATGGACGCGACCGGACCCAGGATTCGTGTTCCGGCGGGACGGTCGGGCTTCTGGCGGAATGAGAGTGTATCGGCCTTAAGAGTCTTCGAATCCGGGGGGATGTGGCGTTTGGCTCTCGCGCTTCTTCGTACCGCTATTGCCTGGGAGTATGCCGTTACGGTGGCGATTTGGCGGGATTCGAGAAACATCAGGGCTGGGTCGACAGGGAGTTACATTAGGCGGCAGCAACCTGGAGACCGCGGGCTGTCACATGCCGCATCCCATAAGGTTGAGTAAAGGCCCTCCAATATTGTGCTTGAATTATTACGTTAATTACAGCAGACGTATATAGGACTTCATTGGCTGGCATGAACTGAATATATCTGTAGCCAGGAATGTAGGCCTCCCTAGCCACACCGCGCATCCCGATTCGCGGTAAGACTAGACAAGACCATACTAGTCGTCATCTTCTCCATGCAAATGTGGTCCCCATTTGTTCTTACTAAATGAGACTTGCCGCTCTTCTCCGGGATCTCACCGGTAACGCTTTGAGGCGCCCCACGGGCTGAACGAGGCCTTTTTGTTTTGTTCCGCGCTCGTAGCTCTCTCATCCTCGTTTGTGGACTCTTTGGCACCGGCTTCCGGCCTTGTCCAGCCATGATGTTTTTAACCTCCGGCGTTGGAGGGGAGGCCCTCTGATCCCTACCCCGGCCTCGGGGTTTGTGTCACCAACTTTTCCTTGTTCTCTCTCACCGAATGCTCTCGTCCCATTACCAAAAGAAAAAAGGATCCTCCGCCTCTAGGTCCCATCGCGGATAATCCGCGGCTTCTGTAGCCCCGAATGAGGCTGTCAGCTTCAAAAGGTCCCATTGCAGACGAAGGAGTTCGTATAATATTTCGGCCGCATTGTCCTTGAGCGTGAGGTCGAAGACGGGCTAATCTACTACAGGATGACCAGTCCTCTGATCTCTCATCGTGACGACGCCAGAATACGAGGGTTCTTGAAGGTACTGGTATGGGTCGGTGTCGAGATGCACTTTTCTCAAGTACGGAAAGCCCAGTCTTTGGCAGCCAGCGGAAACGTCGCTCGTCCCGTTTGGAGCTTCTCAAGCGGCTCGAGAGCGAGAAGTCCCAGGCCCTACAGTGGCGCAGCTAATGCCCAAGGCGTATCATGTCGGGAGCCGAGTTAATCTTAGCGTTATCCGAGCGGATATTTTTGACGCGACGCTGGACGCGATCCAAAGCTTCCTCGGTCTCAGCAGCGGCCTGAATCGTACCGTTCAGGACTCCTCTACTGCGTCCAGTCGATGCCATGCGTGGGCTTGATGACAAGACGTGGTTCTGCTGACATGGATGCCCGTGGGGCGTCAAGGACTTCGACCGGGACCTCGAGACCCAGGAACTTATCGAGTTCTTCATGGATCTGTTGTGAAGTATCCCCCGTGCGTGTTCCTTTTTATTTTTGAAACTGGGAACTAGATGATTTGAAAGGAGCGCTGCCTAGGCTTCTGGCTTGGATCAAGAGGTGAAGGAGCATTGAGTGGTGTGATATTCTCGACGGACCGTACCTAGGCTCGCGGTTCCCACTAGCTATGGGAAGGGAATAGTGATTAGAAACGTTGTCAATTTACTAGAAAGATTCGTATGTAAGGCGTTATTCGATACAACACTTATATGGATAGGATGTGGGTGGATGTCCAGGAACGCCCTACCATGTCTCAACTTTGGGCAAGCTAGCGACTACGATGCTCTGGATGCCGAGCAGCATCATGCAGAGCCTTGCTGCGTTTACGGTGACGATCCCCAGCGTGGATGAAAGACAAGCGCTGGCTGTTAGTGCTGCTACCTGTCCCGCCGATATACCCCCGTACTTATCGAAGCTAGAGAGAATAACCCTATGTTCTATGCACGGATATCTCAAACATACTGGTAGAACTGCCACACATGAACAAGGTCGGTCGGCTCTTGGTATACTATTTTTTATTACTTCTGGAGTCACTACGGAACTGGTAATACGCCGCTTCCGCCAGAATTAGTTTAACGGCTCGACTCGCTCATGATGTGCTGTTAATCACTAGTGTTGTCACTCCCCATGACCAATGTCTCACGCCACTCCAAGAATCTGACGGTCAATGCAACCTGTCTTATCATACCGCGTCACGAACATCGTGGGGACTCAATTATTTATCGCCAAAGAGGCACAAACAATGATGGCGTTCGAAATCACTGCAATTGCATGTCTGGCAGCGCATGCGGCTGGATGTGTAATTGAAAATAAGAAGGAACGGGTCTTTGTTGCCCTGAGTTAGTTAGACCGGGTCACCTCCCAGCGCCAAGCGCGGGTCAACGCTAGCCCTCTTGAATCTTGTTGCGATATATGTAGACAGCTGGCAGGCGTTCCCGACCGGGGAGTAGCGGTATCCTGCTTTAGAAGCGGACTCGCCAGGCAACCGCCGTACCCTGACGAGATGACCTGCCTGGCCGTTCAAGTCATATTTAAATTAGCGACAATTTGAGAGCATATGGCCCCAACGGCCAGGTGGACCACCTCGCCAAGGGAGAATTTGGTCCACCAAGGCCAATGCCGCTCTGCCAAGGACCTGGAGACTCTTGTCGTCGAAGAATGCACTATCTGTCTCTACGCCAACAGCTCCGTTGGGCAGCCACGTGTTAGGAACCTGGGCCATCTAGAGTGGGCTTGAAACTCGAGTGGTTACACGGTTGTAACACACATCCCTGGTGATGACCCGTCCAACTAGAAGGTTGAGAAGGCATCTGGGGAAGGTAGTACGATTGAGTCTACATAGAATTGACTTTAATTGAGCTGTGGTTGTATAATTGAGGTCGAGATTGTGACGTAGGAACAGTGGCGGTCCATGTACAACCACGTTATCTATATTTTAATATGCTACCTTTTTAACAGACTGACTTCACACTACCATTAGATTCGCCCGATCGAAGAAGGGCCTCTAAAAGCTCGAGATACTTCAACGCCTCCTATGGCGTCTGTCGTGAATCTATCCTCTGGGCATCCACGAGAGCGTGATGGTTCCGCCGCAGCCTTTGTCAATCTTTCCAATGCTATAGATCGAGTCGACGGGGGCCAAGCTCTTGTGAATAAGCCTCGAGAAGCAAGCAACTGCGGTCAGCTTTTGACCAACTGCGGCGAGGAAGAGTCGCAGACCGGCAATGCCATGGATGCCACCATCCAGCAGATAACCGCCCTGGTACTGCGGCACTTGGCACCCTAGTATGATATTAGAATTGCCTTTTACTACCTGGAAACAATTGAGAGGGACTCATAAATTCGTTCAAGGCATACTTGTTACTGAGATCCATCATCATAGAAATCCTGAGGCGGAATGTTACCAAGCCTCCTCCCAGCTCCTTGATTTTATCGGCCGCCAGCTGGAGGCTGGGTATGAGACGAAAGTTTTCCACGACGCCCAAATTGGCGGTTTAGTTAACGCCTTGTGCCAGTCTATTAAGGACCTAGCGGTTTCCGAATGCTTAGCGATGGCCTTCTCACTGAGGACGGCCTTCTCAGACGCGATGGCCTTGCGGATCACTTCGGGCTGTGCAGGGATCGGCAGGCAGATGACCGCAGCTCCAATGTCTGGACGTGCCAACAGGCTGCTCAGCGACTTGCCTGGCTCCTCAGGGGAGTCGTAGAATGTATCGATCGCCGACGGCACTAGGGCTGAGAATGCCTCGCTGGACTTTTTGGGTCGAGAGTAGACTGCCCTGAGGACGAAGCCCTTGCTTAGTTTGAGCGCCGGGAGATATTCTGTTGAAAAAGCGTAAGCATGCGCAAGTGAGTGCTGGGCGAAGCCCAGATGAAGAAGGGGCGGGGGGGGGTTGTGTGACGAGAACATCGTCGCCTGTCCTCCATCAGGAATATGCACTGACTATCTCGAGCGAAGATTCCAGCGCCAAGAATAGCGAGTCCAGTCATTTTATTTCCTTGTTTCCACTGGGGACAGGTACGAATGACGAAGAGATCTTGTCCGGCGATAACATGTTCCTTCCTGCGAGGGTATCGGTCAAGCACTTTCTCAAACCTACGAGCCAAGTCAACACGCTCTCCATTCTATTCAAAAACATCCTCAAAATCGGCACGGAACTAGAAAAGAAATATGGCGTTAAGAAAGGTGTAATGCGAGATACAAGGAGAATGCATATGAGAAAGGCACAAGTACGCTATAATCCTCATATCCGAGCAGGACACCAATTTTCTAACATGGATAGTACCACTGGGGCTGGGACTGGGGTCCTATTGTCATAACATGCGGTCCATACCTTTCGATTCACATGGAAGCTCTCACTTCACGGATTGACAATTTATATATTGTGTCACGGCTGGCAAACGATCATTCTAGCGCCGACGTCTCAATCACGGTCCAATCATCCTTAATGTTGCCCGGTTCCGCTGTGGAAGTCACAGTAACAGACGGTTCGGATGTAGCCGTGGGCTCAGGAATAGTGTTACCGGATGGAAAAGGCAATGCAACCCTGTCCATCCAAATTTACCCTCTAAGGCTTTGGTAGCCGAACGGTCAAGGGGAGCAGCATCTGTATACGGCTCGAGTGACTTTGATCGACTCTGAATCGAATAAGATGCATCGGGTAAGCTCTAGGTTTGGAATCCACATTATTGAGGTTATTCAGAGACCACTCAAGGAGTCTCCTGGAAAGACTTTCATGTTCCGTGTCAACGGAAGGGATATCTTCAGTCAAGGAGGCAATTGGGTTCCAGCAGATCAAATTTTACCCAACATCCGCCGCAAGCGTTACTTTGACTGGATAAGAGCCGGCAAAGCCAGTCGTCTAAACACGATTCGAGTCTGGGGAGGGGGTTATCTATGAACCAGACGATTTCCGGGATGCCTGCGACGAGATGCGAATGCTAGTTTGGATGGACTATGCATTTGCCTGCGGAGATTACCCGGTTTACGACGAGCTCATGCAAAATATTAAAAAGGAGGCAGAAGTGCAAACTATCCGGGTGCGCAACCGCGCGTCACTTGCTCTACTATGTGGAGGCAATGACGATTTCATGCAGATGGATGAGTGGCAGAAGTGAGTTTCCTACAGCCCATCCGAAGAAAATCAAGGCTGACTACTAACACCACTTCAACTATAGGATTCCTCATGATCACAGTGACTAGGAAGGTCCTTTTGATGACAAGCCTTTCGCGGCACGGAAGATCTATCTTATCGTACTACCGGAAGTTGCGGCCAGGCTCGCTCCGAGTACGCAGTACTGGGCCAACTCGCCCTACGGTGGAAAGCTCGCAATGACCCAACTATCGGAGATATTCACCAGTGGAATGTGTGGCACGGGCAACAGCTTCCATACCAGGATTATAGAAGTCTTAGTGGTCGATTTGTCTCTGAATTCGGCATGCACAGCTTCCCGGTAAACCGCACCGTTGACTACTTCACGCAAGGCGCACCAAGGCAAGAGCTTCACGCCCAGTCTCGTCTCATTGACTGCCATAACAAGGGCCATGGTGCTCATACTCGAATTTCCCGCTACCTGGCCGAGAACTTCCGTTTCGATATGACAAATCTCAAGAATTTCATTTACGCTTCTCAGCTCATGCAGTCCGAGGCATACGGGTATGCACTACGGCAGTGGAAGCGCAAGTTCAATGGTGAAGGGTATGAAGAATGTGCTGGGGCCATTATCTGGCAGCTCAACGATGTTTATCCTTGCACCTCGTGGGCCTATGTCGACTATTTCCTCCGGCCGAAGCCAGCTTTCTACACTATTCGACGCTCGTTCGCGCCGGTGTCCCTAGGCGTCGAGCGAGTACCGCTCACACTGTGGGTAGATGAAGACGCCCCGCGTGATACAGATATTCCGAAATTCGATATCTGGGCTCACAATATGACATCCTCTGACATCGAGGCCAAGCTTGTGCTCTCTGCTTATGACCTTGCTACAGGCATGTGGGCGAATATTGAACCAAAACAGGCCGAGAGAGCAGTCATCTTGAAAGCCGGGCGGAACAACGAGATTTGCAAACTGGAATCTGACCTCAGTTGGAAGAAAGACAGCCTAATTATTCTGGAAATGACTTTGCGCGATGCTAAGACGGATATCCAGCTTGCTCGGCTGGTGGACTGGCCCGAGCCATATCGCTACCTGTACTGGCCAGAGGACACGAAGATCTGGATCCAGGTGGATGAGGGAACTACTGATACTAACAGTGTGGCCTGGGATAATATGGTTGTTGTGTCTTCGAATCAACCACTTAAAGGTGTGTGGCTGGAGCCTATCTACGGCGGCACGGAACTGCACGATTCCAGAGAGCCAGACTGGGATGATAACATGTTCGATCTGCTTCCGGGGCAGCGATTTACTGTCGGGGTAAATGGTTTGAATGGAAGAGGAGTTACGGGTCGATATTACGCTGATTGGGAGGTTGCAAGTAAATAAATATGTGAGGTTGCATATCGCTCACCCGATCAACGTCGACGTCACTCTGCGCACTACAGAGCTCAGAAGCCTGTCCCGCTAAGAATACAAGGGTATAACGCTATAGAGCAACGTCACATATAATTACTGTAGATTGCCTGAAGACGATCTCAAGCAGTCTCTCGGACTCGCGTCCAGCTGCCAGCTCAAGACAGGTTTTGTTTGCCTCATCATGTTCTACAATACTGGAAACTGCACCGACTAGGCTCTCCGTACTTTGGACCAGTTCTTTAACCAGGGCCATATGTAGAGGTATCCGGCTGGCATAGCTCGGCGGTCTGCCTTTCACAGTGGGTAGGATCGGGCTCTGGAGGGAAGGAGGGAATGTTATATGTAGTAACCCTACTCCAGCTTAATACTGGATTATTGGAAGGCATGGCCTATATCTGCAGCTTTAGACTTGCGTGAACTAGGGCCATGGGCGAAAGCCCCACGGATCTCGAGGGGTGTCGGTAGCTGAATTAGGGGAGGTCCGCTATGAAGATCGGTCGGTATCATTAGGTCAGTAAAAGGGATCAACACTTGGGATCAAGGACTTATCTCTTTAGAACACAGTAGCGCGGCATAACTTAGGGCGGGTGGACATTAGGCGGGTCCGGTAACTTCTAACTTCTTAACGTTGATGTTATCGAACGTAGGGCAAACGTGGTAGGAATGTTAACAGAATTAAGGAAGCGAGATATTCAGTTCGTATTTAAATTGAAAAGCCAGAGGATATATGGAATAATGGCCGCAAGAGCCACATCGTTGCCGTCATTGTCGCCATCGTCTACGTCGTCCGGGTGAGTGAGAGGCGGGTATAGTTTAGCACCAAGAGGCCCTGAAGGACACAAAGATGAAGGCGTAGTCGCTCAAGACCGGCGAGGGTCTGATATTGTTGACAAACGTTGATCGGCTGGTGTTCATGTTCGCACTCACCGCAGGGCATCTCGGATGCGGTGGCGGTTCCGTGTCGGCGATCCCATGTAAGTCTACGCCACGCTTATGCAACCGTCCTACAGTTTCCCCCAAAAAAACAATCCCGGAATGCATGCCAGATTCATATTATACTACCCTCCAGAGGCCTCTCGACCTCGCTCTCCGCCACTGCCTCGTCCTCATCTTCCTCCTCTTCAATCTCATAGACCGGATATGTCAGGATGGCCGCTATCCCCCCCAGCATCCCCAGCCTCTCTCCGCTCTCGTGCGCACTGCTCAATATCCTGGCTTCCCCTCCGTTCTCTGTAACCTTCTCCACCAGCTTGACGAACTTCTTTCTCGTCTCTGTGTCGTCGCTCCGGAACAGCGAGTCGCTCACCAGGAGCACACCCCCAACCCCCACGGCACCCTCGGCAACAACCTTCTCCACGCTCGAGGTGCCGTACCACGCGCGCCCGTCCTCGTCCCTCAACATGGCGTAGAACTGGTCGATGTAGCGCGCCTCCTTTGCGAAGCGCATGTCGCGCATGGTGGCCGTCACTTCGCGGCTGCGCAGCACGTCGTTGAGGCTGTGCAGGTGGCCGCTCGGAGAGTGGAGTATCGTGGAATTGTTGACCATGGCGAGGAGGATCTTGTCGGGTTTCTCGCCGCGGATAGCCTCGGTGCCGAGGAATGTCTTGAAGTCGGCGGCGAGGAAGCCCGGGGAGGCGAGGAGGAGCGGTCGCGGGGAAGAAAAGTCAATTTCGCGGGTGAGATTCGTGAGGACGAGGGAAAAAAAGGATCGGGTAGCTGAGGAGAGTTGTTTCGGGTTGTCGCGCTTGCTGGGGACTTTGCGCTCGAGACGCTGGAGAAGGATGGTTCTTGTCTCCGTGACTAGGCAGATGTTCGCAAGCCCCTCCTGCATCACAACAGCGGCAACGGCGCCTCCCTTATCAACGCGCAGGGCGTCTTGCAGCATGGTTTTGGAAACAGAGTCCCAACCCAAAGGCCGGTCGATAGTAAACGCTTTGCCGACTTCAAGGTGGAGAGTGTGGTACTGCCCGAGGGAGGCGACAGTGGTCTCGGAGGTGATGCGGCCCTTAACGTGTAGCTGGGAGACGGAGGGGTCCCAGGTAGAAGATTCAGCGGCAATCGTGAGTACGCAGGCGACACGCTGGGTCTGCGAAGAGCCGAGGGCGGTGACGTGGGCGACAGAGCGGGTGGTGTCGGCGCGGACGAGGTCGCCCGGGAGGACAAGGTTGTAGGTGTTCCACATGTCGTCTGGCTCTTCGGGGAGGAGAGTGAGGGCGTGCTCGGAGAGCTCAGCCGCCCGGGAGGTACGGAGGAGCTTCATGCTGGGCGTCGGCGGTGATGGCGTCGATGATGTGCTTTGGAGTGTCAGGTTTCGCGAGCTGGCGGTTGACGAGGTGGGGGCGGGGCATTGGTACTAGCGTGGGATTGGTCAATGGTGGGACAGAGTGCCGGCGGGGCATTACCGGCTTTGTGTGGGCTTTGAGAAGGAATATAAACAAGTAGGGACTTTATCTGCCATTTTATCTCCTGGGCGCCACCATGCCGACAGAGCCATGACATTTCTCGATGTAGTTCTTCCTCTGACTCCGTTGTATCTTCTTATGATTCCATAACACGCTGAGTAGCCCCTGCTCTCCTGCCTACGATGAATCTATCGCGCGTCCGTCGTCAATAATACGGCGGGCGCGACTGGCGAGACCAGTTGGGAACTTGTTGCACCGCACAGTGGCACGCCTGCTAGAGCGCTTGTGCTTCTCACCAAGCGGCCGCAGTGGCAGCCATGACATCATGCAATTCCGGCGCGGGGGAAGGCTATCCGGGTTCCCGCAGCAAACAAGCGCGCACCGTGTTCGGACTTAACACTCTCGTGTCTCTAAACTCCTCTCTAAATTCCTGTTGTAAGGGGTTGGCCTCTGGAAACCTGCTGGGCCTCAAATTTCGCCGAGAACGGAAATGCTGAAAACACATCTGTTGCCTCCTCTCCTATGCGAGACTTACGTTTCTTTTAACCCCCCACCAGCTACTACTGGCACTTCTGGCTCGTCCGACCCCTTCATAGACACTTTCGACCGCAGGTATCGGCGTAGTACTTTTGTTTTTTCTCTAAGTCGTCTCACTGGGCTCTTACTCTTGACTTGGACGAATGTATCTGCTTTGCCTGTTTTCTCCTTTCTAGGAACAGCCGCATCCTCCGATGCCTCCGGCGGACTGCTTGATCAATAATTAGGTGGATTACCTGAGCTTAGTCCTGCAGCATGCTCGCAACCTGTCGTCCGGATGGACCCACCGGCTCGGCATATCTCAAACTAGGCTTACTTCGTATGCACCCACCCCACTTATCGTCATTTCGTCTTATTTGGTGTTGTCTCTTGGCCACCTTCTTTATGAGCACCCCGCCCCGATATTTCCGTCATACATCTTTCCCGGACCACTCTAGCCATTCTTCACTTTCATTTCTTATGCTACGGACTGCGTTGCGCTCATTCTCTAGGTCAGCCAAGATGCCTCTCTCTCTCGACTCTAAGATCAAGCTTAACAGCGGGCATGAGATTCCACAACTCGGCTTCGGCGTACGTCTCCCTCCCCATTCTTCCGAAGATCCAGGTGTATCCTAACCAACCTACAGGTCTATCAGACGTGAGAGCGCACACCGATTTACTTCCGGCCTATGCCAATACTGACAAGCACAGGCCCGCCGACAAGGCCGAGGAGGTTTGCACGATCGCCTTGAACAATGGCTACCGCCATGTCCGTTCCCCTCCCTCCCTCAGTAACTCGCACCCCACTGACAGCTACAGATTGATTCCGCCGCTGCCTACAAAAACGAGGGTCCCTGCGGTGCCGCCGTGCGCGCCTCCCTCCTCCCTCGCTCCTCCATCTTCTTCACTTCCAAGATCCCCCCCCGCTCCCTCTCCTACGAAAACACCAAGGCCCAGGTTGACCGCACCTTGAAGGAGTCCGGCCTCGACTACGTTGATCTCATCCTCCTGCATGCTCCCTATGGCGGCTCCGAGGCCCGCAAGGGCGCCTGGCGCGGCCTTGTCGAGTCCGTGGAGGAGGGCAAGGTGCGCTCTATCGGCGTCTCCAACTATGGTGTCCACCACCTCGACGAGCTGGAGCGCCACATCGCCGAGCTTGAGCAGGAACGCGGCAAGGGCGGCGGCGGCGTGTTGAGCGTCGGCCAGTGGGAGATCCACCCCTTCCTGCCCCGCAACGACATCGTTGAGTGGTGCCGCAAGCGCAACGTCGCCGTGCAGGCCTACAGCCCCATTGTGAGGGGCGAGCGCTGGGGCGAGAAGAGCATCGTGGAGGCGGCGAAGAGACACGGCGTGAGCGAGGCGCAGGTGCTCCTGAGGTGGAGCCTGCAAAAGGGTTACATCCCGCTGCCGAAGAGCGTAACGCACGAGAGGATCCTGAAGAACGCGGACCTGTACGGGTTTGAGCTGAGCGACGCGGAGGTCAAGGAGATTGAGACGACAGAGTATTCGCCTGTCTGCTGGGACCCGACTGTTTCGAAGCTGGATGAGTAAATAGTAGACAGGGCATACATAGCAATCCTCTACAATTGATATCCTAAGGACGCTTCATAAGAGGGCCAGTCAACATGCAACATCACTCCGTGGCACTCATGTAATCATCCCATCGTTTAGACAGCTTCGTCGTGACCTTGATGAACATGGCGTCACATCCACTAGACACTGATAGTCCTAAACACACTAAACTGCTCTCCCGTCGCCACCAGGCTCCCCAGAATCTGAGGGTGCCAGTGCACCTCCCTCACTTCGTTGTGGTAATGCACGAACAACAGCTGCGGCGGAATATCGCTCACGCCGCCCGTATCCTTACTCTCCTCATCATCCAGCTCCACCGCCAGATCCCATAGCGTAACCGTGTTATCCCCCGCCGCGACCGCCATGATCGAGTCATCCGTCGGGTGCCACTCAAGGCTCGTAATCTGCTCCTTGTGGTAGTCGAAGCTTGCCAGCGGCGTCGGCTTGCTGCCCCCCTTCCACTGCCTCAGGTCCCACACCGCCCAGACGCCGTCGTCCGCTCCCGACGCGAGCAGGTGGCTTGTCTGCCTCGACCAGCTCATGACGTTCACGTCAGTCTGCGAAGCCTGCACTGTAATCGCGGGCTTCCGGCTCTTGCTCCGGATGTCCCACACCCTCACCGTCCCGTCGCTCGACGACGACGCGAAAACCGAGTTCTCGGACGGCGACCACTGGATCTCCTCCACGCTGCTGTTGTGCCCCTTGAACGCCTTCGTGTCCGTCGCGAACGACCCTTGCGTTGCAGTAGTAAGGTAGATCAGCCCGTCGTTGTCACCCGTCAGCAGGCGCGGCTCCGCCGTGCGCGACCAGTCGACGGCGTACCCCTCGCTCCGGTGAGAGCGGATCGTGTACTGCGGCTGGTTCTGCAGCGGCGAGATCACAGTGCCAGGGTTATCGAATGACGTGAGGTGCGGCGTCACGTCGTGGATATATACGTCCGAGGACTCGGTCATGGCAGCGCTAAGCGTCGTGGGGATGCTCGTCGAAGGCGCCTCGGCTTGCCACGTGCGCACGCGGTTCGTCGTCGTGTTGAGGGGTATGCTCTTTGATTCCAGGATCGGGTCCGCATCCTCGTCGTCCGCATCGTCGTCGTCGTCGTCGTCGTCCTCGCGCTCCATCTTGCTGAGGCCACTCAGTTTGGTCACCAGCAGCTGGTTGTCGCGCGACCGCGAGCTCTCGGCCTGGGTGCCGGCGACGGTGTACATGGTGGCCGGATAGACCTTGCGGTCGGCGCCCAGGTGGTCAGGGACGATGTCGAAGGAGAGGCACGGCCAGGGCGTGCTGAGGTTGTGGAGCATCTCGTAGGTGCTAGGGTCCGGCGAGAGGATTTGGTCGGCCTCGAGTTTGTGTCGGCCGACGATAAAGGTGTCCTGGTCGACGTTCATGGAGTCTGGAGCGGGAGGAAGGTTAGTTTGTGTACGGAAGGTCATGTATCGTAGTAGGCGCATGGGTCCAAAGCCAACTTGCCTTGCTTCTCCTCTGCCTCGCGCTCGGCGTCGGGCCGGCCGTCGACACCGGCTTCTATGATCTCGTCCTCGCTCTCGAACTCATCCTCGAACTCGTCTGCAAACTCTCCCATTTCCTTGTCGTCAACGTCCATCGCCTCCGGCCGGTCGCCGCCCTTGAGCGGAGCGACCTCCTTCTCATCGTCGCCGGGTCGCTTCGACATGGTGGCAGGAGTGTCGTATCGCAATCAGCTGTGCCCTTTTTGCGTAGAGAATACGTATGAGGAAAATATTTGGCGTTTGTGACTTTGAATTCACCGTGGCCAACAGATCGGAAAGTTCAAGTGCTTTGCGCCGGCAGTACCTCGATGCCCGCATACAAAAAAAAAATTGGTGCCCCTCTGTCGGAATTGTGGGGGTTGAAGGTGGGGTTCCTAAAACGGGCTCTTCTCGGTTAATAAAGGCGCAGACGGCCCCTCAGCCATTACCGAGCGACAAGGTCGTATGGTCTAGTGGTTAGGACTCCGGATTTTGACGAATCTGAGAAGCTTCCGGCAGCCCCGGTTCGAACCCGGGTACGACCTCTTTTTGTTTCGCGACGAAATTCCTATGGATTTCTATTTCACGCACACACAGTCTCCCCTTCTTCATTTTTTCCTTTTTATGGGGGAGTGGAGTTGGTGCAGGCTCTCCTCGCCTGTCGCCATCGTGTTGAAGGGCACCGACTCTGAAGTGAAGATGGCTCTATGCAAACCAGGCCGGAACATGTCTGTTCTGGAATTCAGCCGAAAGCGTGCAAGCAATGGTTCTAGAAACTAGGCCGTTCTAGTCGGGATGGGAAGGTTGAGAGCATTATGGTAGCATCGCTCTCACCTACGTACGCGTCCGGGGGCGGTTGTTACCTGAACTATACCGCGCTGAGCTGCGCTGACACAATCCGGGCTGCCGCGGGCCCCGAAAATGAAACCTGGATTACTAAGCCCCGTTGTTACAACCCGATTCTAATCATAGTGAATCATATCGCCGATGCACTGCCACTTCCCGAAAAGCAGCCCGTTGTCTGAATTTCTAGGTATGATGCCAACAGCGTCGCCAATTCCAGATTGGGAAGTTACAAGTAGTTGGGATTTCTAAGCCGTCTGAATTCGACAGACGAACATCATCTCACTGGGAGTTACATGCACGAGAATGGCGCGGATATAAAAGGGGAACCTCATCCTCGAGGGAAACGAGCCTTGGCTCAAAACAATTCGTGATCGGGCTAGTCATAATTATAACTCTCCATTCATTTAATCAAGTCATCATGCCTCCACATATCACCGTCCTCCCCGCCTCTACCGTAGCCGGAAAGGCAACCATCCGCCTCCTCCTCAACTCAGACGAGGCTCCCCTCGTCCGCGGCATCTACCGCGACCCAGGAAAGGCGCCTACTGAGTTTACCCAGAACCCTAGATTCTCAGCCGAAATGGGCGATGTTGGCGGCGAAGACAACCTTGATTTCACCCAGTCCTCAGCCGTCTTCTACATCCCCCCGCCCACCTACGATGGCCGTGACACGGCCGCCTTTGCCTCCCACGCCGCAACTAACGTGGCGAACGCGATAAAGAGGACCCCAACCATCAAGAAGCTTGTTCTACATTCAGCCTTGGGCGCCCAACGCGATCACGGCATCGTAAGTCGAAGCATCAAATGAATAAGAATCAGTGCTGATTATGAAATGACCAGGGCGTCCTGAGACTAAATCACATCTCTGACGAGATGCTCAAGACGGCCGCACCGGAGGTGATCATCGTGCGGCCGTGCAACTACTTCGAGAACTGGACGGCTGCCCTCAAGTCTATGCGGCAGGATCCACCCACCTTCGAGTCGACGTTTTCGCCTCCCGACTTCAGGATCCCGCTGGTACGTGAACCTCAGTCTCCGCCGTTTGACAAATTATAAATTTTCTTGCTTCGGAGCTCTAACACCATGTGTAGGTGAGTATCAAGGACGTGGCAGCATATTGCGTAAAGGCCCTCATCGACCAATCTCCAAAACCGAGCCCTCAGTACGTCCGCATATTCGGACCCCGGCTCTACAGTACTCTCGACGTCAAGAAGGCGCTCGAGGAGGTCACCGGGAAGGAGGGCACCCTAATCACCGTCCCGCCAGAGGCGCTTGCGGAGTACTTCGCGAAAGAGCTACCAGAGCCTTACGTGCAGGACTTCGTGGAGCTTATAACAGCCCAGCTTCCAGGTGGGGTTTCAGAGGGAGAGTATGAGTACAGGGAGGACACAGTACGAGGTCAGGTGGAGTTGCTTCATGGTTTGAGGGGTATTATGTCCGAGTTGGACTGAACAACTGGTTCCGGGCGTTTGACCATGCGATAGAATAGAAAAAATACCCACATTCTGCAAGTAGTAGCTATAGTCCAAACATGATGAGAGAGACATGTGGATATAACCCCACTATGGCTCCTAGTTTTCCTACCATGAACATCAGCACTTTACAGAGAGTGATAGCTTGGTGAGGTGTCTTGTGGCGCATGTAGGCAATAGCTCCGAGCGGTCTCCTACAGTCACCCTTGGTAAGTAACCGGCAAGCCATTCTGTTTTTGGTGTGTCACGCCATACCGCATCACTTATGTCTCCTTCCTCAGATCGTTTGTTTACACACACTCGTCAGCCATCCCTTCCGAGCCTCTTTCCACGCCCATCAATCCTTCTTCACTCCTCACTCTTGCCTGCGACTCAGTAATAGGCACTAGGGCTATGACTTCCTACACGGACCCATAATTTGCGGGAGCAGGAAATACTTAGGTGGCAGGTCCCTAGAAGGGGCGTCCAGAAAACTGTAGAGACAGAAGGCGGCTACGTGCGTGAGATGGAGAAATCGATCACCTTCAGATGTAATATCAACGCTCTCTCGGAATTTATGTCTCTGAATGCAAGCCTTCATTCAATACTCGTCGCGCCTCACGAGTCCCACTCGCAATGCTCCTCCGACGTCCCGCAGAACCCATAAAAGCTACAACACATCCCATCCGCACACGGGTTCAAATCTCCAATCGCCGTCTCATTATCAGGCCTCTCTGTCCCCTCAACCCTCGGCCCACATTCAGCATCCGGATTCTGCGCCGGCATCGGCGCGTCGCCTTCGCCCACGCAGATCACTGTGCCTGCCAACAACGCATCGCATCCCCTCCACCCCCAGGTCTTCTCGTTGAATGTCTCTACCGCCTCCCACCCTGGAAGATCATGTTCTCGCGCAATAGTTACGCAGGTGTCATTAGATTTAATGGTATAGTCCGCGCACGACCCGCTGGGACGGGTGTCCGCGCTGGTACCATCGAGGTCACCCGGTGTGCAGCAGAGGCGCTGTCCGGGGTGGAGATTCCCACAAAAGTCTGTTCCGCCGTCGTTGAAGCTCAGGAGCTCAGGGAGCGAGATGTCGCATTCCGCCGCTACGACATCGCAATCATCGCCGTCCTCGACGGTGATATCCTTGCAAGTGCCGTCGGGATTGGATTCAATGGGCGGCAGCTCACCCGGAGTGCAGCAGATTCGCTCGCCGATGCGGATCGTGGTGCAGAAGCTATCGCGCGGGTTATACTCCTCAAGCTCCTCGGTGGTGATGCTGCAGCGCTCGGCAAGCGTGTCACAGCCCTGGGCGGGTTCTATCTGGATGAACTCGCATTCGTCGCGTGGGAAGAGCGTAGAGGCATCAGCCCCACGGGAGAGAAGAAGCGTGAGCGAGAGGAGGATGATAGAAGGCATGTTTGTGGTGAGATGTTTGTCGTTATAGAAAAGGGGGATTGGAGGGGAAGGACGGTGTTATATACGGAGGTTTGCTGCCTCGGGTGCTACCGTCTCATGTCATCGGCTTGACGTGAAGGAAAAGCAGGTTTGTATATAGCCACTACTTCCAGCCAATTCACTTCCCGACCTGCAGCGACGATCCGAAACCGTAAGTGGGGGAACAATATTGACCTCTCTCATTAGAGTTGGATTCAATGCAAGCCTGTCCCTGGTGCAGCGCTTACGGGCGGAATTGCCCGTATAGTGAAAAGATCTGGGCTGCAATTACTGCGACGCCCCTGATTTGTGATACAGCCCGGACAAATTTAAAGGGACCCAAGGTTTCATGTGCCAAGACTGTTGGGTTCTGGATGTCTCACAGGATTTTAAGAAGTACGTATTGGGTAAAAGGGTAAACGAGTGTAGCGTATTATTTTTTATCCCTCCCCTTGCTACGTGGCTGTTCCCAGAGTCACCCTTCCTTGTATTCGATTCGAAAAGGGACCCGAACTACAGACTGGCCGATTGTTTGAGCCAGAGACAGTAAGTGAGACGGAGGCGATCAGTCGGCCGAGCTCACGTTGCCTTTGCGCGATGATTTCTCAGCCCTCCCCTGCCAAGACTGCAAGACTGCAAGACTGAAGTCTATGGATCAGGCGCTGTGCTCGTGCTTCTCTCATTGGTGTCAACGGTTCTGTCCAAGACTGACCTTGCGCCTTTGATTTCTCCTCATCTGGAACGACTTGCGGCACCATATCCATTCTCATGCATGTAGACATTAGCTCCTGAATCAACCCAAGCCCGCCCTGAGCGAGAAAATTCTCAGTGACAATATCCTCTCCATCTCCGTGGCAGTAGGAGGAAATCAGGCAGTCTTAAAAAGACTGCGATAGCGCCGTATGCCCCGTAAATATTTATATCGGCCTTCGAGATGGGCGACGCCGAACAGGTTATTGCCGCTCGACCGCAAGGGGGTCGAGCGGCAACACATAACCCATATACTCTCGCGTTTTTCATCAAGACCTAGCGTCAGTATTTCCAGAGACAAACGTATCGGACTAGGCGAGAGTCGAACAGCGTCAGCTGCGGTTTGGCACGCAGCTAGAAGGCCACCATATTTGGTTCCTATATCCGTCACAGGGGAGGACGAATTCACAGCCATGAGGACCAACTAAGGCCTATGCTTGTCCTTGAAAAAGCTTTCCCAGTGTGCGATCTACCGAAACTGCCGAGGTGTGTTACTAGAGCTGAATGAGCTCCGATGGGCTGGCTCTCGTGTCAGGAAGAGACATCAGCCAAGATGTCTCACCATAGAGGACGACTACTCAAGCTCTTCGTCAAGAGTATCCGTGGGACTGTGAGCAAGATCACCCTCTTATGCTTCGCGCCCGCCGCCAAATAGTTGAAATCGGGAAGACGACGAGCTAGAATGAATGTAACGAGGCTACTGAGGACTTAGAGAAGGATAAGCCCATCCTCATGGCCCGCCACGCACTAGAAATGAAGCAGAACGCTTCCCGGAGAATGCGCCGCGAGTCCCCTTGGGACTCCGACGAGGACGACCCGCTTGCCTTCAGGGCGCGTCGCGGAGGAGCTTTGGGCAGGCAGCGCCGTAAGTCATCTGGGAACTCGGAGGAGGACCGAGCCGTCCTGCACCAGGCTCGTGAGAGGGATGCCAAAAAGAGGAGGGCGATGGAGAGTGTGGCCCAAATGAGTCCCCATCCGGATTTCCAGATCTGTACAAGGCCCCTCTCCAAGGCCAGAAACGTCGCAGGGAGCAAGAATAGGCCCAAGTTGTCGAAGAAGCAGATGATTGCGCCCAAGGAGCCCGGTAGTTCCGCTCAGACAGCTCATTCCACTCAACCGGCGGCTACGATTGATACTAATATGGAGAACATGCCTATGTTGGATGCTCCGATTGGTCTCCAGCCCGCTCCAGTCGCGCAGCCCAGGGCCGTTGAGGATATCCAGACAGAGGGCCAGACGCAGACACCGACCAAGGCGCCTACCGTTGCTGAGCTCACCCAGTACATACCCATGTCAGTCACCGCCGCCGCTAGTAACCCCGTGGACGAAGCGGCCGCGGTTCCATACGACATCAACGCCTACGCGATTTTTCCCACTGATGCACCAGGGTTTAATTCGAGTGTCGGCTGGCCGCTAACAAACGTGGCCCACCCACCCACCAACTTCCGCGAGATCTAGTATCCAGGCCTGCCGGACACCATTTACCCCTTCAACCGCGACCAGACAGCCCACATCTGCGCCATCATCCGCCATCACGTCCGCCAGAAAGTCGAGGCCCAGCCCAAGCTGGTGCCGCTCACACTGGAGGGTGCGCCCAATGTAGACCGACGAAGATCTGAACCTGAGTAGGAGATCGGGTATCAGGTCTTTCCTGGGTACTACCTGGCTGATCTTGTCCTTCCGGCGGCCAACGGCGCCCCGCCACGCTCCCGCTTGAGGAGGGGCCATCTGAGGACCATGGTGCGTGAGGATCCCCGTATCCGACCTGTCGCCGCGGTCCGCAACGCCACGTAGGTAAACGCCCTCCCCTGATTATATACGGGAAACTCGAGCTGAAATTTCGGGAATAGGGAGCAGCAGTGGCGGGGCCGCATTCACTGCCGATCACTGGCCTTAGACGAAGAGAGGGAGCGGTGTAAGTTCCAATCCATCTGTCCCCCTTCCCCAGATTAAGTCTAATGTTTTACTAGCCGCTACACAAATAGCTTTCCGTTCCCTCGTGGTTCGTCATTTTCCCCATGGCCCTGTCGCTATCCGCCGCGGGAAGAAAATGGGGCGAACCCGACGACAGAAACTCCGGCCTTGAAGACGCAGCTTGAAACCTCAGTCCTTAAGGGCTTTTGTCTGGGATTCGAGGTATTCCATGACTTGCCGACAGTGGCGCTCTTTGGTTTCCCCTCGGGGTTGCCGCACAACCTCGCCGAAGTGGGCTTTTCCGCCTCCAAACTTTATTGGCCAAAGAAATGCAATCTTCTCATCCTGCCTCTGTGCTCTCTTATTCGACGCGGTTTGCAGAGATCGCAAGCAAAAGACTGCTCACTGCCTAAAGTTCGCTGGAGGATGCCTGGAAAGGCAAGGAGCTGAACTAGGTAAGGGGGATGGGGTTTGATTCTCCTTAGAGTAAACGACTAAAGCACCAACATCAGAAGCCATAATGTCGTCATTATTTGGGGTAGGGGGCAGGGGAATGAGCCAAATAGAAGTCATGTCGAAGTCCTCTCGATTGCGCTAAATGAAGCTAGGGCGATGGAAGTAAGGAGCCCGCGCCTACCCCGCCCTTGATCATTCCGACGCTCGTACTCGACTCTTTCATTCGAGACTAATATCTTGGATCTCATCTTCCTTGCCCTTGATGGCCTCCCCATTCATTATCCCATGAACATACGATATACCCATAAACTCGTACCGAGGTGCTCCCTCAAGAGACACTCCTTCCAACGATTCCACAACATCGGCTCCTCCATCATCCACCCTCCGCAACACCGCCGGAGCCTTCAGCCCCGGAAGAATCCAAACCTCATCTCCACTCCTCGCCCCAACCGGCGCGAGCCCCAGAAACCTCCCATCAATCGTCACAACCTGCCTTCCACCGTAGGCCGCCTGAAAGGCGGCGCCAAAATCGCGACACTTCTGGTAGACCGGCGAGTTTATGTTAACGATGCCCCTGCCCACTAGCCTATCTGTGCCGGCCGCGACGCGAGACGAGATGCAGAAGTCGTAGCCGCTCCCTCTATCTCTGACATCCGAGGTCCGCATAAGGGTGTACTTCATATCACCCCAAGACCACATGATCTCCTGTCTGGTAGGCGTGAAGCAGTGCCTCGCATCGTACTCCATCAACTCATCCAACTGCCTCAGCGTCTCCTCCAGCTCTCCCTTCCACGGATCGCATACCGGATTGTGGATCTCAGTATGCATGTCCCTCTCCTGATCCGCCTCAAGTCCCACGCTCTCCAACATTTTCTGGTCCGCTCCTGCGAGAATCATCATAGCCATGAAAATGAGGAACTGCCGCCCCATCTCCTCCGGCGCCTCGTTCCTGAACTTGCCAGAGTCGAAGAAGGCGCCTGAAGTCGTATTCATGCACAATGTCCGCCAGAGGATCTCCGTCAGGACGGGCTTCTCGGTAACTGGATCTTGATTGTCGCGGAGGGAGAGGACGAGGCGGAGCCAAGAGGGTTCGAACATCAGCTTCCCACCCGGCGCCGTGCTGACGCGACCTCCTGCTTCGCAAATACGCCCCACGCGGAGACCCCGGATACCGAGGGCCGAGCCGTCTGGCTTTTCATCCTTGAAGCCGGGGAACACGATGCCTCCATCCGCAGCGAAGTCTGGGATAGCAATTACTCCGGGGACAGAAAAGTCCGGAACCCAGCTGGGCAACCCCTCTGTAACCCTAACGTCATTCTTCTCGCAGAGGACAGTCAGGTCTCCGTCCTCCCGGATAATTTGCCTCGTCGCTCCTGCATAAACGGCCGCCACAGACATCCGATAATCTGCCTGCGGCCTCTTCTCAGAGAACGTATAGAGCAAGCCTAGGAGCGAGAAGATCTTGTCCCTCGGATCCGAGCTCAGAAACGTGCGAAAGTCCCTCACGAGCTTCCCCACCTTGAACATTTCTCTAAACTCCTTCTTCTCACCCTGCTCCTTATACGACTGGCGCAGGTATTCACGCCACTTTGACACCTCCGCCATGTTCCACTCCACCGAGACCGCGATGCCGTCCAGAGGCGCATAGTTCTTCCCCCCGCTCGTTCCGCACCTCGCCTCAGCAGTCCGGATCTCCTCAGCCACGAATCCTAGCTCCTCGAGGTTCAACATGTGCTGCCCACAGTACGGGATGACTGTTTTGGGGAGGACGGCCTCCTGGACGATCCAGGAGCGACGGAACCACTGGCGCTGGTAAATGCTCGCGAGCCCCTCCCACTCCTCCGGAGAGATGAGCGGGACACGGGCCTCGTTGTAGTTCTCATAATCCCTGCCGTTGAAGGGCTCGATTCGGCTCCGATGGAATCTGTTGATGAAGCGAGTGAGACTATTGTAAGCCCTGAAACCGGCCTCTGTGTGGTGATCTGCTGGGCCCAACCAGGCGATGACGAAGGTGGCCTGGCTATAAATCATGTCCATGATACTGACCTGGGCGCTCTTCTCGTTGACGTCGCTTTGGTTAATGCATATGGCATCGACCCAGATACGTTTTTCGGCACCATCTTCCTCTCTTGGGATGGATGATGTCTCTGGATCAGGCCGGGACTCCCAGTTGTCCAGCAACTTGACGACGGATTCATGGCCGCCAGCAGAAGCGAGATCTTTAGGAGAGTGCCCATTATTATCCTTCACGTCTCTTAGTACCCCCATCTTGCAAAGAAGCTCGACACACTGCTCAAAACCTTTGGCCGCCGCGTGATGAAGTGGGGTCATGCCGTACGCATCCGCGATCCTGGGGTCCCCACCACGCTTTGCATACCGGTGGAGTCGCTCGTACGAGCCCCGGCTGGCAGCCGCATGCATCAGAGTTTGCCCCTTGAACCCTGTCGGCCGGTTCGTATAATCCCGGAGCGCACTATCCGGCATTGTACTCAGCGCATCGTGCAGGTTCCTCGACACGCGCAGCGGCCGGTCGTCCACATAGATGGTGACTGCATCGTGACGGGTGTACGCCGGGTCCATTTCACGATAGAACTCCTCGAACATCCGACCATGGGCGAACGGGTTTCTCCATGTGTAAGAGAGGCAGTGGTAACGCACGTCTGAGTCGAGGAGGCTGTAGGTCTGGAGACAGAAGCGCATGGGCCCGGGTTCTTCTCTGTTGAGCCGCCGGAGGAGTCTGATAGATGTAGCATCGGGAAGCGGGCTGTAACTGTAGGTGGGGCCATCATGACTGGTAATGACAGTTTCGTCGGCCATGCTCAGATGCACGTGCCATGCATGTGTGCCGCGAGGACGTCTGTATTCGCCTGGCTTTATGTCGAAAATCCTTGCGGAAGCAGCTGAAAGCCGGGCTTCAGCTTGGGTCCCGGCCCCCGTCTCACGCCTCTTTTTAGCTAAGCCCAAGTAAGACAAATAAGTCGCAGGCAAAGGGTAAATCAAGAGGCCTCTCAACTCTAATTAAATACCAGGTTTAATCCTCGGTGCCCAAGCGGGATTCCAGGCATGTGGCGGGTTTGGAAGGAATAACAACGATTTGAGTCACGATCTCGCCACGGAGCCTTGTATGCCCCCCAGGCCAAAGAGAGACAGGAGCAACGTTGATAGAACAGGTGGAGAGAGAGTTGGACATTAGAGAAAGTAGCCCGAGGTTGGAAACAGACGAAGAGACGCCAAGACTTGTGGCGTCGGCAATACAATCCTCCGGTATTATTTCTCTGCATCTCCTTGGCACAAGCTATTCCTTCACCTCAAAGCCAACAGCGCCCCTACGGCAGTAAGCGCCGGCGCATAGCCCCAGTGGTTCCAGCCCCCCGTTCCTGCATAGATATCGCATACCGCACCGTCCGCGAACGCAACTGCGCTCCCCGCAATAACAATCCAACCCAGCGTCCTGTCGTTTCCGAAATGCGCCGCAGCGTAGATAGCGACACCCATGAATATGTCGCGCACGCCGTACACCGCCATGAGGGCCTCAACTAGCTGTCTGTCGGCGTCCTCTGTTGGCATGGCAAGCTCGAAGAATTGGAGGGCGTGAGCAGGCCGCAGGAGCGCGTTCACTCCGAAGCCGAGGAAGAGGGTCGCGAAGAGAGTGGAGAGGATACGCAGAGTTGACATTTTCAACGCTTTCAACTTGTATAATAGGACAGTAGCAATCCTCTGAAGAGATTGAAATAAAGTGCTTGTTCTGCTGAGCGTCTAGTGGAGTGTTAATTCTGGCGTTGGCGCACTAGGAGACGAGGTGAAACCTGAATAAATCAGGGCGTAGGGGTGCGGGCACGATTTATAACGCGAACTCGCGTGCTGTACATTTTGCGCCGTGTCCAGGGGAATGAATTATGATTGCTTGAATCCTTTCCACTCCGGACTTAGCGGCCATATGACGCCGAAGGATCCTTCCCTCAAGGGACTCAAGGCGGCAGTGACGTAGAGATTACCAATCTTGGCGCTGGAGCAGGCGCTGACACACAAAGGCTATTCCAGGTAGAGGTGTGCTTGTCGACCCAGCGAATACGGTCAGAGAGTTCACATAGGTACTTTTGTACGTAGTACAAATGAGAGAAAATGCCGAGTCCCCTGAATGGTGGGCTTACTCTTGAAATTCCTAATGTGGCATCCTGGGTCAAATCCTAAACATTGTGAATCTGCCGTATGCAGAGGATTACTATATTCTGGAGGTTCTTTTCTCCTTGCCTGGAGGTAAGTTGGAAACAGCGCTGTGCGTGCCTCCCTCATACCATTTGTAGCATGTCGTGACTAGTGCTTCTGTGTATCCGTGGCCAGCTTCGCGCCAATCGATATCGGACGATTACGGGAAGACGTCACGAGTTCGTACCCGAACGACGACATTTCATAAGTGTAGGCTGCCCACAGCCCGAACCGCACACCGGAAAACCTCACAGCTCGAGTCTATTCTTATATAACCCAGGCTACCGCCACCAAGCAGCCATGGAGGTGGAACGAAGATGGTCGCGGTGAGGAAATTAGGAAGCGCATTTCCGCGAGGCGGAGTTGCCTCCACTATCCATTACCAACCAGGCGGAGCTGCCTGGTATGCACCCTACATGAGTCTTCACCCCGCGACGGGCCGACGGATTTCTACCGAGGTTTTGGCTGGTCGGACCGCAGTGGATGTGCATCCCCTCACATGGACCGCCTCACTCAACGGAACATGTACCGCCTCACTCAACGGAATTGTAGTAAGGAGGGCCATTGCTGGCTTGACGACAGAGACCTTCCTCTCTCGTGATCTTCAGTCAGAAACTCCCAGCGGGAAGCAGCCCGCGGTGCCATACACTAGAGGATTATCACAAATTCGCTGCAACGGCCGACCCCATTAATATAGGCACCAGCCCTTCACGTCCCCCCTCCATACCACCTAACCTAATACATTGGCCATACCTGCCAGAGCAAAGCCACGTATTGAGATATTGACCTTACCATGGATCCCGCGTACGCCCGCTTCGAGTGGCGCGACACCGGCCGCGGCACCTGGGCCCGCGACGCCGACGAGTCCGAGATCTTCTACACCTCCACCGCGAAGCACTGGGAGGCGAGCGGTCGCTCTTTCTTCCATATAACAGGTCATCTCTCCCTCAAAGTTTCCGTACCGGCGGACCAGTCCCAAGCATGTATTGGGAAGACGCTTGACGACTCCCTAGCCAAGGCGTGGCTGGCCCTTAGATTCTATCACCCCGCGATTGCGGCCCAGGTCTACTTCGACCCTGCGGCGGGAAAATTCGTGAAGGAATATCCCGTTGGTTCATTGGGCTGGCTAGAAGAGACCTTCGTCCGCCACTCTAAAGACCAGACGGGCGTCGAATTCGCCAACAGCGATCCACCCGCTCCTCCGCTCCCAACTCTCAACGTCCTCGCCCCGCCTGCAGAGGTAACCACCGTCGTCCTCCGAGATCTAGTCTTCCGGTCCCCCCACGACATTATCGACGGGATCGGCACCCTACTCCTATTCGATAACTACGTCCGCCTTGCCGCCTCGGCATTCGAGAAGGGGGACTCATGGGAGCCGCCGTCCCTAGAGGATCCGGCTCTGATCAAGAACCTCAGCCCGCCATTTCGCGTCGCGGCCAATGTCCCAGCGGAGCCGTCTGAGACAACCAAGAAGCGGCTCGAGTGGATAGAAGCGGAAAAGAAGGCAGGCAACCCAAATATCGAGGACGCGATCCTTCCGTATAAGAAGGGGGCTCTCATCCCCGGCATGCACAAGAGACTCGAGATCACCCTGAATCTAGAACAGACATCCAAGCTTACGCAGGCCTGCAAGAATATTAATGCCAGTGTCACACACGTCTTCCACGCAGCTCTAGCCCTTGCGCTGCGCGACTCCCAGGACAAGACCCCGGCCGCACGCCCCGTCCAGCACGTCGGCTACATACTCAGGAATGAGCGAGGGCTCTGCGTGCCACCGTACAACGACCACCGCCACCCGACCGGCGTCTACCACTCCACTTCCGCCGAAAAGCTCGTCGTGGAAATGATGGTACCCGGCCTCGACGGAGGTTCACCGAGTGCCGATGAAGAAAGGTCGGAGTTCGTTCGTATCGTGAGGCAGATGAAGGACTTCTACACGGCCGTCCGCAATGACCCGGAGCATTACGCCCTGGCGCCGTACCTCTGGGCCCTGAATACCCCCCCGCTGCCGTTTTGCGCAGAGACGGCAATGTTCGTCCCCCCCCCGTCTGAGTCGCCATCGGCCACCATCTCCAGCTTGGGCCGGATCGACAGCATCATTGCGCACCGGCACGGGCCCATAGAGATGTACAATCCGTGGGTGACGGGTGAAGAGCTGCGGAGCGGGCTGGGGCTTTTCCTTGGCACATTCAGGGGAGAACTCTGCCTTAGTGCTGCCTATAACGATGCGTGGCACAATGCCGATGGTGTGATGGGGTTCCTCAGGCGTTGTGTCGATATTGTCTACTTTGGTCTCGGTATTTGATATAGGTAGGGTAGCTACCGCACAATGACTTCTTGTAAACCCATCCCTTGGCCCAATGGCCCTGGTAACGGTGACGCATCGCTTGCTAATAAAACGGCGGTCTATTATTCTCCTGTCCGTAATTTATATACTCGTCCAGATGCAACGGCGGCGTGGAATCAATGGGAAGCTCGTAGTAACCAAGAGTTGGTGTGACGCGCTACCACTCAAATTGCACATGTTGGAAAAAGAAAGGCTGACGAATTGCATGGAGGGCACGTATCAGACGATTGCGGAGAACAGTGACCTGCAACGAGGGCGAGAGCCGCCAGGAGCATCTGTCACGAGAAGCAGAAAATAATGGCACTTTGTCTTGTGTCATTGAGAGAAAACTGCCTAATGTTGAAGATTTCTCTTCATGGGAAAGCATGCAAATTTAACCCTTACCCTGGCCGCACCGCAGTGGTTCCTTCAGCCCCGAAAACCGATCAAATATGATTGGGTCGACCCAACCCAGAGAGACACCCCTTCTCGGCCGCGCAATATGCACCTAGAGGGTCGGGTCCACGCCGTTCCCGTTACGGTCGGCCTCTTCCACTGAAGCTTCCTTCCCACTGGCGGCGGAAGCGTTCTGAGGCTGAGCGTGGCGGGCGCCATCATCGCGGCCCTCCCAAGTGCCTAGCGGCGAGCCAAAGGCCTCGCGAACAAATGCCTCAAGAACCGAGCCACCGCAGCTCTGATCGCAATATTGCTCCAGAACCTCGTCCACCTTCCGCTTCTCCTCCTGTTTCAGCTTCGTGTGCCGGGCGCGGAAGTCGATACGCACGTTGTTGACCAGCATATCCCCCTTAAACTTCAGCTTCTTGACGGTATGCTCAACCTCCGTTCTAACCGCGTCAAGAATCCTCACGCGGGCCGAGTCTTCCTCGAGGTCGCGCAGGAGGCACACAGCAGCGCGGAGAAGCTGGTTTATCTCCGTCGCCGGGCGGTGGAGGCGGTGGACAGCGATGCGCCTAATGTCGTGAACGAAGCTCAAGTACTCGTCGAACGTCCCCGCCGCCATCTTCGTCGAGAACGAACAGACAGCCTTGGCCTCGAGGATAGGCACCCACTCGCTCAGCTCCACCTGAGCCGCGCACTTCCAACCGTTCTTGGAGAGGATTCCTGGATAGAGGCGCTTGGTGAAGTCGAAGCAGGCCTCCTCGAGCATGCGCTGAGTGTTGACCATGACGACGTGCTGGGCCTGGAACGGGAGGCGGAGCGCGGACCCTGGGGAGTGCAAGTTTCCCAGGTGTGCTGTAAAATCATGATTAGCACCCCATAGCAGTGGAGTTCTAGATGTCGCGGAAAACAAACCAATATCCTCGTCCTCGTCCTCGCCAGAGCTACCCAAATCACTTTCCTCACCTTCAAAATAAATGCCGGTAACATTTTCATTGACACCATCTGCCTCCTTCGAAAATTTCGACATGCCTCCTACTTTGGTCGCGCTCTCTGGGGTGACAAGCATGTTTTGAGACGCGTCAGTGCCTGGTGTCTTGTGCACTTGGTCGAAGAAAAGGGCGGGGAATTTAGCCCTAGCAGACTCCTCGTCGAGCTGGAAGACCCCAGACGAAAGCAGCAACTTTAGCGCGGCCACAACCTCATCCTCACCAAGCTCGCCCACGAGGTGACGCAGGAGTTCCTAGTTCTCTGCGACAGCCTTGCGGATGGCCTTTTGCCCGTGGACATGGGCGAGGCCGCCCTTGAAGATGACCTTCGAAGCGTGGTAAACCTGCCGACGCTGAAGCGCGGTAAGAGCCATAATGGGCTTTTGATGTGGTGGTTGTGTGTTGTGGAGATGATGTTGGGGAGGAATTGAGTTTGGGGGAGAAAGCTGTGGGCGAAACGGTTGATAATTTGATGCCAGAGGGTTTTTTTATAGATGCACTGGCGTGTAATCACGTGGCAGCGTTTTGGACAAAGCCGGCAAGAAGTGATACTGGCCGTAGAATTCCTGGATCTGGACCGGGGTGAGGCTCAGAAGACTGGCCAAACCTTTTATCAGGCAACGACCCTATATAAATGCCATGCTTTTGTACTGCCCCAAAAGTACGGGACAAGGCATATGTATTTGGTACGATTATGTCCCATAGCCAGTACCTCAATAGCTCTACTTTAGGATCTGACCAATTCCCAGTGTGCCTCAGATACCGCGGTCTGATCTGCGTTGCGACGAGGAGATGCACTTTCACTTTGGAAGCAACGACAACGGACCAGCCCAGGCACCCTGCAATCAAAAGCCTGACATTCTCTACTTAAGAACGCTAATCTGATCCTTCTTGTAGCGGCCACTAGCTCTGGCTTGCAAATGCTGCACGCTATTGGGACAAAGGCATCACCGGTAATCAACAAAAACGGCGGCGAAAGGCAAATACAAAGCGATTGGCCTGATGCTCCACGTCATAAGGGATGTCTATATTCTATTAAGTTCACACATTTTCTTTGACAGCATTCCTTTACAGGACTAAGACCATCTTTGTTACTTAATAGTACACATTCTATCTTCAAGCTATGCTCCGTTGCGTCATTAGCTCTAAACACCGACAATAGAATAAGACTGGAGCTTGGCCTCATAACCCTCAGCTGCCAACTTGGAGCGGCCTCGTTCGCAACGACGTTATCCGCCTGCAGTGTCCATTATTTCTGGATCGACGCGCCACTCTCTTCGAAATCCTCCGCAATCCCGAGGAGTGCCTCCCAGAGGTCCCAGTTCTTGACCGGCTGCCCGCCGCGGGTAACCCACCTATTCCGAACCCAACCCCTGGACCATCCAGTGGCGCTCTTGACGACTTAGTCCGAATCCGTGGCGATAACTACCATGTCGAAGCCTTTCCCCCTCCAGACACGGGCACGCAGGGCCACAATGACAGCACGCATCTCGACCCGGTTGATCGTCTACTCGTGCAAGTCTCTGAAGGGGCCCCCGAGTTCCAGGTGACACTTGATGACTCAAGGCGTGGCCGTATACATGTATCCGTCCACGTGGTAGAGCTCTGGAGCATGTCCGTTGTTGAGGCATACGCCGTCGATGTATGACAGGACGACCCCTGCGTTGGCGCGGGACACTTGGCGGCGCATGTCTAAAGATAAAGGCCGGACGCAGACGAGGCCCTCGGTGAAAAGGTACGCCGGCCTATCCGAGGCGGATCCAATCACGAACTTGGGGAGAAGACGCGATCCGTGGTCTATGAACGCTCCCCAGTTTCAGGGAGGTGAGCTCAGGCTTACCCGCAAGACATCGGTCGTACCGCGGTCGGACTTGCCATCCTCTCTGGAAATTTCATCCTCCTCAGAGTCGTCGTCTTAATTGTGGAGTCACTCATCCGCATCATCAAAATCCGACCAGACCCCGCGGTTGAAGCTGAGCCCATTCACTACCTGGGGCACACCTCGCAGCTGTGGGCTCCGCAGCCGAAGAGTCCACTGTGAAACTCAACTGGATCCGGTAAGCTGGATGGGGGCATCGTGCATTAGTGGCATGAGGGGGCGAATTCCTGGCCTGGCTGCAACTAGCGGTGGGAGAAATTCGCCGAGACCGAGGAAACGGAACTCCGAGTTTCCACAGCCGCGGGTTACTTTGGTTTAAACTGCGTTCTAAAACATAAGTTGTTAACAAGAAATGCACGGAGTGATGAACCTTGCTTTTTCTCTCATCACAAACAACTGTTCTCGAAGGCGTGATTGACTGCGTTTATGACTGATCACATGACTTTACTTACGCCCCAAGCCATGTAGAGGTGGGACCTTGGCGATCGCCAAGTAACCCTTATCTTTCCCCCGCCCCAACCACCCGGGTTGCCCCGCACACAAGCCTCGGAATTTTTCCACCTAGTCTCCCAGGAAACTCCACACATGCCCCGCCAGTCTACGGAGAAGCAACCAAGGCAGGAAAAGGCCGGCAGGCTGCATTAGCAGACGAAGACTTGCTCGCTATCCGCACTTGGACACCGCCTCACCGACGGTTTTGCTAGAGGTGATCATCACCGTAATGGGAAGGGCCTTCGAGGCGTCGCTTAACCGACCTCGAGGCTGGATTCCGGGTTCCTCCTATCATGTTTGTGGAAAGGGATTAGTGGCAGATGGACGAACGGAAGGGAGAAGCTGATGCGAAACTAGTGAGGTCTTACCCGTACGCTTGAAGTCGACGTACGCGTTCCAGTTTCGCCCTATTTTGCAAGCTTAGTCACAAAGATCGAAATTAAGTAGAGGCGACGTCGACGGCCACGTAGATGTAGATGTGAATGTAGACGTGGACTAGTTCGGACGTCCGTCTGACAGTATAGTTTCCACGTTTCACCGTCACTAAACCTACACCTGAATCCTGGAGGCGGGTTCGGCAAAAGGCGCTCACGCCAGGAACCATGCAGAAACGGGACGAAACTCCACAACACTAGGAACGAGCTCTAACCAGCCATGCAATAATCCCCCAATTATCAGATAAAACGACGTGGGGTCGCATAGCAGTGCCCACCTCGGGCCGTGGTGTTCATGGCAAAGGGTCTCCGTGACACGCCTTGGGAAAGCAACGGAGTATGCCTCGGCTCTCCAAAGAATTACGAATTCTGGTCTCTACCCTTTGTCAGCCTGCTGTCAGCGCCGCGGCGACATATCCTGGATAATTGCCTCGCGATTTAGTTTCCCCGGATCTCGGAATATCTTTGTCGCTTAGACCATATGCAACGATGGGATGGACAATGCTACTGCAACCTTCTCCGGGGAGCGGGACGGAATTAAACCCACATTAGTCGAATGAGCACGTTTAAGGGGAATAGAGACGTTGGTTATGTCTAAATTGCATTGCATACACCCTGTCGACCGCGGATCGGTCTACTAAGGTTAAAGAAAGATCCACAAATCTGCTCACCGGGGTCAAGGGTTAAGAGGACTACACGTGCAAAGCCCTCCGCATTATACGAGGGAAATTCGTATCATCTACAGGCTAAGACCACTTTGGCGGACGCTTCTCCAAGAACGCGGAGACGCCTTCAGCCTTATCCTTGGTACCGAAGGTGAAATAGTAGAGGCTCCTCTCAAACTCATCGTCCCTTCCCAAGTCGTCCGCTTGACAAAAATACCTGTTAGTAATCCCTTACGAAGGTGTCTCAAGTCTTTACGAAAGTTCCTGCTAGGCACTCACCTCGGCATATGGCTTCCTTGGCCAAGCAAACTGCCGACGAGCTCTGCTCCGAGATGCGCTTGGCGCGCTCGACGGCGGCATCAAGGACAGTCCCGGGCTCGAATAGTCCCGTCACGAGGCCCAGTTCAGCTGCACGATCGGCACTGACGGGGTCACCCAGAAGGATCATATCCATTGCCTATTGAGGATCCAGAACTCAGCTCTGAACGTCCTTCACCCATCTCGGGATGCAGAATCGGGCATAGCCTACCCTGTACTTGCCCACCACATTAGTGAGCCGTTGCGTACCCCCTGCTCCCGGGATGAGCCCTATCTTGACCTCCGGGAACCCGAACTTGGCGGAGCGGGAAGCTAGGATCATGTCGCACTGTTCGGCAAAGATCAGCAAGCCACCTTCAGGACGGGCCGGTCAGGCAGGAACCCACCATCAGCGCGATCTCGAACCCACCCCCAAGCTGTACGCGAGTCAGCAGATGACATCTCGATTTTCTAATGCGCCCGCGCGGGATTAGGAGCGCCCCCGCCCCGGGGGGAGGAGAGAAGAGGAGGCAAACATACCGCCATGCCCTCGACCGCTGCGATAACGGGGATCCGAACATCATGCAATCCATTGCACAGGTCCTCGAGGTATCGGCATCTCCGAGAACTCTCCCCGTCCAGAGCGGCAATGTCTTTCAGATCGGCCCCAGCTATTACTCTTACGTTAGAGAATGCCCAGGTTCTCTCGAGGCGTGAATGAATTTGGAAGCATTTACCAGAGAAGAAAGATGTGCCTCCCGTGATCACGATGGATCTAACATCGGGGTCGGCTGACGCCTTCTTCAGCTCAGCGAGCAACTCCTGGATGAGATCCGCAGAGAGCGCATTTCTCTTCGGCGGGCGGTTGAGGGTCAGGACGCGGACCCTATCAACCGGGGTCGTGGCCAACACCAGCTGGGTCTGGGTCTCGTCGTGCTCAGGCATGTTGGAATGGATAAAGTTGATGATGTAATTCGCAACGGCAAGCTATGGCCAAGAGGGGGAGGGGCGAACAAGAAAAGTTGCGTGTGGGCTGGGACCCGTCTGGTTGGCTACCGGCACACTCGGACGGGGAACGGCCGAAGTGGGGGACGGTTTTCAACCGTTCTTCGCTACCCCGCTCCCCTGCCCCCTCACCAGGCGGGTCACCGACGATCTTTTGGGAAGGCCAAAAAAGCTGGTCCCTCAACCAGCCTCAAAAGACCGCAAGCCATTATTGGCAATACTACATACGCAAGTAGGAATGTCACACAGGCGCTTTGTTGGGGACGAGCGTCAAGCCACCCATGAACAAGCCACCCTCGAAATCATGGGATTGAGGCCACCTGGGAATGACCCGGTTGGACAACTCGGGGCGCCGTCAGCTGCAATGGTGCAACCAACTGTTAACCCCGCATCTCGCTGCCAGCTGTTGCCCCACCTCAGCGAACGCCCCAGCCGCCAGCCCCCTTCCGGGGCCGCAGCATCACAGCCGAGGGACAACGTAAAAGACGGCTGAGCCAACGCCTCGTGAACCACAAAAAAAAATTGTCTCACCGCAACTGCAACCACCGGGTTACCGATCCTGCAACCTAGATATGCAAGAGCGGACCCACCTTTGGATGCGGATATGGTGAGCAGGACGCAAGAGGGAGGGGCGTGCGTCGCTGGGAGGCTGGGGATTTCAGTGGGGACTTCTCTCATGGTTAACTCAAGCTCAGGTCAGCTCCGGGCGCAGGCCCCACAGCGCGGGACAGCCAGAGAGAAAATATCACTACCGAGTAATATTTCTCCGGTGTCGGCCCGGACCCCCGCCCGGACGGACACGGGCGGCGGCCTTTGGGCGCCTCGCGGATCGGCGTGCAGCCACGTCACACTGTATTTTTTTTTTTTCAACCAGTGTGCAGGCCCCGAACCGCCGTTACCCGCGCGTACGTCGCCTGCATCCGCGGCGCCATCATGCGAGCCGCCTGCATCGTGGATATCCACTGTCTCGACCTTTTTTGTCCCTCAAGGCACGCCCCCCCCACGCCGCACGCCACAACCCAAAGTACACACCCGTTTACCCTCCGCTATCTTCCGCTCTCGTACCACCGGACAGGTCACCATGATTCTGCTTTCTTTTTCCGATCTCACCCCGTCTGTACCGTTTCCTGCAGCTCGGTTGGGCATATGCTACACCCGTTTGGGAAGGGGTGGGGGCAAAGACGCGGGCTTGCGGGACTGCGGATGTGCAAGCTCTTCAGCTGTTCCTCAACGGCCCAAGGAAGGAGGGGCCGTCTCCACTGTATACAGCTTGGGGATCTAGCTCCGGCACCCCCGGAGACTTTTCTTCCTTCCAAGCCTTTTTTTTTGTGGTGTAGTAAGCCGAACCGGACACAGTTTCCGGCGGGGCCACCGTTCAGCCATCCTGTTGGTTCCGTAAAAGGAAATCCGGGACGGAACCGTAGTCTCGGGGGCCACTTGATTGGGTCCCACCCACCGAACTAGTTAGTCCCTCTTCGCCGGCACTAAACCATCGAGGAACAACGTGAAGAATCCACCTGAGTTCTTTTGCCAGCTCGGATGGTTGGGAAGGAAGAGGGGACACTAGCACAAAAAAAGGTTACCCGAACTGATAGGTCTTGCGCGGTGATCGCGCGATGATCGACCTCGTCCCGGTCTCGCCTGGGTAGCACGCCAAGGGTGCCTGAAACGGAGTAGTAGCAATGCGGGTTACCAAGCCGTCCCCGGTCAAGCTTGCGTTGCAGCGGAGCAAACCCAATGCAGGAGCAGGACTCCAGAAAGATGCAGGACAAAAGGGCGAACTGCGCCCTCCCCTCACTGCCATCCTATCTAGTTCTATTCTTACCCAGACGCATATCTCCCGCTGACCTTCCGCCCACCCCCGCAACACATCACTCTTATTTCCAGCGGATCCTCATCTCCTCATAAACGTGGTTGCACATTGTTTCCGCGTATCATCATCTCATCTCTTATACCATGATATTAGAAAACGTGGTTTCGTCCGGGGAACTCCCCAGCCCACACTTCACCAACGGGCCTTGTGTCCAGCCTCGCTTCCCTACCGTCACCGCTGCCATATTACACCATGTCTTCACGATACCAGACCAGGTCGCCGCTGTCGACCACTCAAATCTCGAACCACGCACAATGACCTACGGGGAACTCGGCAACCGGGCAGCACACCTAGCGAAGTACCTCAGGAGTGTCGACGTGCAGCCCGGTGACAGGATACCCTTCGTAGCGAGGCGAGGAATTGAAATGCTTGTCGGTATTGTGGCGATCCTCTGCTGTGGCGCGCAGTATGTGCCTCTCGACGGCAAGGTTGCGCCGAAGGATACTATTCGGAGGGTGGTTGAGCAGTCTGGCAGCGGAGTAGTGCTGTGTCTCGAGTCGACGGCGCACCGGGTCACAGAGCTGGACATGGAGAAGTGTAGGCCCGTTGCAGTCGAGGAACACACTCAGCTCGAGCCAATCAACTACCGCGCATACATCGAGGAGAACCTGGTCGGATTAACGACAGAGCAGGGCGGATGCTACGTAATTTACACTTCTGGTGCGTCTTTGTTCTAGGCTTACAATACCTCTCTTGATTGGGTGGAGTTGTCGTTGCTAACTAAAATTAAACTTTCAGGTACCACTGGTCGCCCTAAGGGGGTCGACGTCACACACGAGAACGTTGCGAATTTGGTCTGCTCGGAGCCTGGTAACCTCGGAATTCAGCCGGGAGTCCGTGTTGGACATGTGCTGAGCATTAGCTTTGATATGGGTAAGTCGAGGATGCTCGAAGTTAGTGACAACTCCCATCGAAGTCACTGACACATTTGCCTTTTCTAGCTGCTTGGGAAGTCCTCGGGTGCATCTCCAATGGTGGAACGCTAGTCATGCGAGGAAGTGACTGGGAGAGGACCATTCGCGAAGTTGAGGTGCTCATTTGCACGCCCTCGATTTTGTCGAGGTACTCGCCCGAGCAGTTCCCCAACTTGCGCACTGTTGCGACAGCTGGCGAACCGATTTCCGCGAAGTATGTTAACCCGCAGGCTTTGCGTTTGCGACTGCTTTAGCTGACTTAATGATCTAGAATGGCTGGGCTATGGGCTTCCCACCTCACGTACTGGAACGGCTGCGGCCCCACGGAGACTACCATCGTGAATACGATGCAGAAGCACACCCCCGGCCGGCCCCTCTCCGTCGGCGGACCCACTCCCAACAACAAGTGCTATATTCTGAACTCCGAGCTCAAACCGGTGCCCATCGGCACGCCCGGAACGATCTGGGCTGGAGGAAAGGGTGTCTCCAGGGGCTACATAGGTCTCCCAGACCTGACCAAAGAGAAATACATCCCCGACACGTTCGCGAATGATGGGTTCGTCCCTACCAGTGTTCCCAATTGCGAGAATTATTTTAATAACGGCGTATAGGACTATGATGTACAACACTGGCGACATCGGCCTCTGGCTCCGTGACGGAACGATACAGATCCAGGGCCGCCGAGACGACCAGGTCAAGATCAAGGGCTTCCGTGTCGAGCTGGACGGCATCTCCGCTTGCCTCTGCACAGCCAAGGACGTCAGTAAGGCCGTCGTCCTCCTTATCGACGGCAAGCTCCACGCCTTCATCCAGTCCCAGACCTGCGACGTGCGCGCCGTCCGCGAGGCCACCAAGGCTCTCCTTCCCTACTACGCCCAGCCCTCTCTGTACCATGTCCTCCACTCTCTGCCGCTCACCCCCAACGGCAAGGTCGACAAGAAGGCCCTGCAGGACATGGCCGAGAACGGTAGCGAGGTAATGAGTAGCGACGACGGCACCGACGAGCCGCCCGCCGCGGCGGACCACCGCGCGTCGCACCGCTCCACAGAGTCCAACTCGTCCAACGCGACCAGCACAACTGCGGGTTCGAGCACGGAGCTGCTCAAGAAGGAGAGGATCAACGTCACGGACGAGCCCGTTCCCGATAAGGAGCTCCCTCAGCCGTTCCGTGGGCTTATCTACCGCGTCTTCATCCCCTACCGGTTCCTCTTCTCCCTGGTCTACCTCCTCAACATCGGAGCCGCCATCGCTGTTTTCATGACCGGACCGGACCGCGATTTTCTCGGGACGATGGTGGCTATCAACCTCGCTGTCGCTGTGCTCATCCGCCAGGACTTCGTCATCAACGCTGTCTACACCGTTTCCTGTTCCTTCCCCAAGTCCTGGCCCCTCTGGCTCCGAGCTTCCGCTGCCAAGATCTTCCACCTGGGAGGCGTGCACTCCAGTGCCGCCTCGTGCGCCGCGCTTTGGCTCCTCGTCTCCAACATCACTGACGCCGTCTGCCTCTCCCTGGGTCCCTGCCAGAACTATCCGTCCAGGTCTATCGCGTACACAGTCCTCTCGTGGATGCTCACGGCTATGTTCCTGGCGATGCTGACCTTTGCGTACCCGACGTTCCGCAAGGCCAACCACAATTTCTTCGAGCGATTCCACCGCTTCGTTGGCTGGAGCATGCTTGCCCTCTTCTGGGCGCAGACCATGATCAACATCCACGACACCGCGGTGTTGGAGGACAAATCGTTCACCTCCGTAGCTCTCCCCACGCCGGCCGTCTGGCTCCTCACCACCGCTACGGGCAGCGTCGCGCTCTCGTGGTGCTTCCTTCGCCGCGTACCAGTTGTCCCCGAGGTCCTCTCCGACCACGCCGTCCGCCTGCACTTCGACTATACTGTTCCCGTCAACGGGAGCTTCTCGCGCCTCTCCTTCCGTCCGCTCATCGAGTGGCACTCCTTCGCGACCATCCCTGCACCCAAGCCCCACGGCCCGCCAGAGGATCCCGAGAGATATCCCGCTGGTTACTCACTCATGATATCCAATGCCGGAGACTGGACGAAGCACTGCATCAAGAACCCGCCGCGGAGCCTGTACGTGCGCGGCGTGCCCACCTGTGGTGTCATGCGCATTGCGACCCTCTTCAACCGCATCGTCGTCGTTGCTACCGGCTCCGGTATTGGCCCCTGCCTTGGCCATCTTCAAAACCCCAGTTGTCCTACGCGAGTTTTATGGAGTACGCGAGACCCAGAGAGGAGCTTCGGGCCGGGGGTCGTGAGCGCTATCAAGGAGAAGGTGGACGATGCTGTCATCTGGGACACGAACACGCTCGGGAGGCCCGACATGGTGCGCCTAAGCTACAACATGGCGAAAGACTTTGATGCCGAAGCGGTGATTATCATCGCGAACGAAAAGATCACGAAGAGGGTTGTTTACGGACTGGAGACGAGGGGGATTCCGGCTTATGGTGCTATCTGGGATAGCTAAGTTCTTATGGTGGGTATGACTGAATCTTGGAGGATAGACATATGGTGTTTGATTGGGGTTCCGGGCGTCTCTTTCTGATTTTAGCACTCGTTTTGAGCATGGGTCATATTGCTGCACCTTCGTTGACGAGGGAGCATCGCATTTTATTTTGCTGGAGTTTTGATTCCCTCTTGGCGTTGTTCATGGCAAAGGGCGAGCACAGTTTGGATTAGTGGTTTCCCGTTGTTTTCTTGCTGTTTTATTTTTGTTGTTGCCTTAGTTTTACTGCTTTCATTGTTTACTGTTTCGACGGCGTATCCAGTATTGTTTGTATCTGCGTTTTCACGGAGTTGAGGAATGGAAGCATGTTTGTCGCCGACCCTTCTGTCGTTCGTTCATGCAGCGGTCCGCTCTGGCGTTATTATTACTATACCTACTATACCCCTGTTAAGTACCTGTCGGAAAACCTTTGTTTGCACTCTTTTGACGTCTTGGCAAATGTATTTGAAGTTGCGTGCGCACTTGCTTACACTGGCCATTCGTGGATCTTGATTCTCCTGTCCAGGTTCAAGTCCTAGAGCACGGAGCTATAGCCCTATGCGGCCCCAAAATAGATTAAGTTGCGCGCCAGCCACCGAGTTAACCCCGTCAGGCCTCAGTTGACGTTAACCGTGTCTCAACCAAGCATCCGCGTAACATCCAATTATTGTTTAATACGTCAGAAACATTACGTGGGAATTTTCAAGAGGCTGCACCCCCCGGAGTTAATTACGTGATGATTTTTAAGGCCCAAGACCGTCTGTCTTCGTATCTGCAGACGAATGTTGGGACAGGGAAAATGATACGCTGGCATACCACTCTGGAAGGCCAGACCGAGACAAAGACGTGGCCGCCTTGCCGGACCTGCAGCATAGGTGGGACGGGCGGGCAGTGCAACCTGTCTCGGCGCCTTTTTTGGGTAGACGTCCGGTGTCTGTATCAGGGAGGTGGCTCTTGAGAAATCTCTCATGGCGCAACAGTCGGCCCGAACTTTTTGTGGGAGATCTAACTTTGCTGATACGATCGCAGTTTATTTTCTACAGTCGCTGCGCAAAAGAAAAAAGAAAATATTTAGTAGAATGCCACACCGGGTACGCAAATACATTGAACCTCCCTCACCTGTCTGTACCACTTATCCTTGCCTTGATTTCTTTGCTTTTTCCCTCTGGCCCGTGGCTGCGGGCCGATTGGTGGAGGGGGCGTGTGCCGACCTGAACAGTGCCATGGTCCGTGGGGGAGACGGCGGCTGTTGGTTGGGCCACATAAACGCTCAGACGGGGGCCGAGGTGCTGTATGATTGGCGGTGCAGCGGCCGACGGTTGCACACGCCACAACCGCCTGCAGGGGCTTACGCGCTGGGCTCCGGCCCGCGCACACCATCCTGGTCTGCGTGTGGGAGGGGGCCTGATCGGGACGTTATCACAGCGATCGATCCGGTGTAGCTCATGAACGAATGCCGGCGGCGTGGCTTGTCGGGTGGCGTTTTGCGGCTCCATCCACAACATTAATTTTGCAATCACGAGATAAGTGAATCCCTACTGACTTTAGGCGTGCCAAGACCCGGCCTCAGCTGGGCTAGGAGTCATAACATCCGGTGCGAGCAGATCGGGATGCATTCCGAGCTGAATCGGATTGCCTAAGTTTGTTTATACTTTTTGACTTTCTACCTTAGCGTTACGCTTGAGATAGTCCTTGAATGCGATTCTAACGTTCAGTCCGACGCATCTGCACCGAGGCCCAGGGTTAGGCTGATCGGCAAGGTTTATCAAGCCACCAGCGGATGGCCACCGCAGGTTGCCGATCTGTGGCGTTCCAGGTAGAGTCTGTGTCCGTACGCCTCACGGTGGGCTGCAAGAGCTGTAGGGGGGGTTGGGATGGTGATGCGGTCCCAGTATTCGGTGATATTCTGTTGAGGCGACGATCTGTGGCTGTGGAGGCGTGAATGACACTTGGCCGCCCGGTGAAAATAGGATCAGCATGCTCTGTGGTGAGCCCAAATCGGTAGAAGAGGAGAAGTGACCTCAACTTGAAATATTCGACGGCGGGATGTTGTACGATATGCCGAAATAAAGCTTGTATCTTTAACGTTCAAGTCAAATTACGGGATTGGAACGCAAGATGCCCAAGACAGGCGGGAGGTCGGGGTATGTTTACAAATGAGTTCGGCAAAAACACCCCTCCTCACACAATATCCGTATCATTTGGAATTCAGTACGGTGTTTCTTTTTAACCTATTTATCTATTACTCTACCCGCAGGAGCTCGCAGGAAAGTAACAGGTTCCTTGACAACACAATTAATTATGGCTAACTATAGGTACTGTTTAGTTGACAAGCGCGGACGATTCTTTACTAATTCAACCATCCTCTCCTTGGTCGGTCTCCTTCTTCATTAACGGCCCGAGATACCCGTACACGGCCTCACGAATCGCCGGCGCCGAGCCAACGTGACCGACGCCGGGAACGATATCCAGCTGCGCTTCAATACCCTCCGCATCCCACTCTTCTTGTGCCTGTGTGACGGTGTCAACTCTGCTCCCTTCCGGCTGCGGGAGCTCGCCGTTTCCTAGAGCCTCCGAAAGCCACTCCTGGAACCCTTCCCCGCCATGCACTTCCGTGTCTTCGCCTCCAACAACAAGCTGGATGGGGATTTCGCGGATAAGCTCTTTTTCTACCGTACGATTAAAGAGGTCCTCCACATTTGCAATACCCTCGGGCCAATCCTTTTCGTCGTCAAGGGCCGTCACGAGCCCAGGGGCGCCGATACTGACTCCCGAGAGTCGCTCAGGGTAGAGGTAGAGGAAGCGATGGGCGAACTGTCCACCGCCGGAGAATCCCATAAGGTAGAACTTGCTCGTCTCGACGCCGGGCCAACGGTAAGCCACTTCCTCGAGGATGTTGAGGAGGGCTAGGTCAGAACGAAAGGACTCCGTGCGGAGGACTTTGTAGGAGTCTAGATCGTTCGGGCCTTCGAGGCCGGCCGGGAAGAGAGGTGCCAGTACGGCGCAGGGTGTCTCCTCTGCAAAAGCAGGATGGCGGGTTTCCGAGAGGATGGCGGAGATGTCGCGGGATGTACCATGAATGTCGACGAGGAGGGGTAGCTTGGGGTGTGTATCGTTTGATTTGGGGTAGTAGTGACTGGGCGGCACGTAGAGGGCATAGGAGATACGAGGGTCTGAGCGCGATGCCGCAAATGGGAAGGAGCCGCTCATTTGCGCATCTTCAATGAATTCTTCAGGAACATTTGAGCCTGTTAAGGCGTCTTCCATCCCGAAAGGGATGTAAGCGGCTCGTCCTGCCTGGAGCCATGTGGCAGTGGCAACTAAGTATGCAGTGGCGACCTTCATCTTGTTAGACGGATAATGGCTGGCTGGTTTTTTTGGGGAAACTCTAAAGGAGGAGTGAGATGGTCTCTATTATTTTTAAATTATTTTGAGTCCCTGGACCTTATGTAGTAGTAAAGCCAGCGGTCGCGCGATGCCTCGCCCCCTCGTGCGGATCAGAGTCCGGTCCACGACACCTGCACTAATTCCGACGGAGTTTGTCTGCGTGGCGTAGCGGACAGCGCCTCCTTCCGGAGTCTTGCCGCCAGCGCTGATACCAATCCGACCGGGATTTGAACGGGATTCGCGCCAAAGAGAGCTCTTAATCCCTATGCTTGACTGGTTCGTCGGGATGATGCTCCAGCACTACGTTCCGTTAGAACCCTATCGACCGGGTTTAGCGAAGCACAGGAGGTTACCACTACGGACATTCGCCGCATCTTTCGCGCGATGATTAGGATATAATTCCATCTCCTTGTTGCTTATAGGTCATTGGCAGTCTTCACATATTAGATGTAACTTCCAATGCAATATGCCAGGGGGAACCTCCTTTCTTCGTGCAAACGGCCTAGCCGTGCCACCTCTAGAGGAAGGAGGGCAGATATGGACTTCAGCTAGAAGATCGCAGCGTTTTCCGTCCAGTGGAGCTCCAGCACGGTTATTAGATTCATCTAGAGGCTGTGTGGAGTATCCCGAGGGAGAGGGGAGTACAAATGGATACCGTGGTTGGATGACCAGACGGAGATCGAGATTTGGCGTTAAAGTATTTAGGTATTAGGCATGTAGCGTGGCATGCCAATGACATTTCCAGCGAGAACCTGAACTTCTCCAGGTCGAATACGTCGGATTAGCATAAACCAATATTCTTTTCGTGTCTGTGGTACATCGAGTTCTGGACTACCCTTCTCATCAAATCCCATCATTGCTTCGTTAAACCACCTGTGCAGCAACAGGAATGGGACTCGGCAGATGAGGTACAATTGGCTCACCACCGGATTCATTCTTAACGTGAAAGCCCCCGTCCGACTTCTCCCTCAGTCCCCTCAACGCCCGGAAGCCGCCCTTGATACTATCCGCCTCATGTCCCTTGGCTCTCAACACACTCGTCGCCACCCTCGCGCTATCCCCATCGTAGCACACGAGTAACACTCGCCTCCCCTGAAGAATACCTAGGAGCTCTTCACTCGGCGTCTTGAAAGTCTCCTCCAGTTTCTTCCAGAGAGACTCCAGAATGTAAGGTTCCGAGAAGGGGCTGGGCGTGTCCTCGTGAACAAAGGGGATGTTGACCGAGCCAGGGAGGTGGAAGTCCTGGAAGTCGAGTGGCTGCCGGAAGTCGATGATTGAAGTCTGAGGCTGGGGCTTCACCTTGGAGGTGATAGGCACTAACGCACTGGCCAATGCCTCATCCTGTGCAAAAAACAAGTTGAGAGCGTCCGCTGGGTCTTTCTCCCACCTATCATCGTATCGGTAAAGGTCGACTTTTGTCAAGTGCTAAAACATCGTTAGTCCTCTACACAGGCCCACACATTCACATGAGCTCCCGCTCACCTCATTGTGGATAGCCGGGAAGTACTCGGCCCCGAGCTTGTCAAAGTACTCGTTGATGTACTGATACGGCAGATCGCAACACAAGAAAACGCAGTGAACCTCGCCGTTTTCTCCGGCCAACTCGGCAAGCGATCCCTCCGCTTTGCGCCTCTCGATAAACTCGTACAACCCCTTCAGGTTAAAGCCGGATGACGGGCCGCAGACGAGACCCTCCCGGCAGAGGTCAAGGGACAGGGAGAAGGAGTCGTGAGAACCGACCTCCTCGATGTGATCCACGGATGACTTCCATGGGAACTGGACTGGGGCGAGTAGCGCGTGTGAGCGCGGGCCTGGAACACGGTCGCCCGGTGCAGTGCATACTCTGGAGGGTGGTTAGCTTGCTCCCGCTCCGACGACTGCAATTACTTACCCGACGCGGTACACGCTGGGTTTAGCGTTCTTGAAGTACGTTCCCAATCCCGTCATGGTTCCTGCAACATATCGTTAGATGTAATATAGTTCAAGGAACAACGGAACATGCATACCTGAGGTACCCATCCCAGCACAAAGCACGGTGATCTCCGGTAGCTGGCGGAGGATTTGCGGGCCAGTCCACCGAATGTGCGCTTTCCAGTTCTAATTTTCTGGGTCAGAAGCCGCCTTTATAACCATATTCTTTCAGTGGACCAACGTTGTCATTCTCATATTGGTTCGGATTTATTGTCGACTCATCCTCCTTTGCTTGCTTCTCAGCAGCGCGGATGCCTCCACGCTCGTCGTCGGGTTCGGGTTGGGAGGGACCGCCGAACAAGGTTCTGTCAATCCGATTACTATTTAACAACCAGATGGGATGGAGTTAAACGTACATATCAAGGCCGAAGAACTGCATCAGCCGGAGCTTTGCCGGGGCCGTCTTGTTGCTGAGGTATGCTCGAACATCAGGGAGATTGTGGAAGACGCGAGCGATCAGGGACATGGAGATCACCGTAGACCCCGAGCTGTACTCAATGACCGTTTTCGTTTTCCCCGGTTCCACACTCTTCTCGAGGAGGTTCAAAGCTTGCGTTGATCTGTTAGTCATGCCCTCCATCGGCGGCCATGAAGTGGGGCAGAGAACCAACCTGGCATCGATTTGACATTGTTGGCGGGATGCATGGACATCATCTTCGCATATATGCGGACGCCATCCCGGCGGTACGGGTTGAGGCAGTCCGGTATCTCAACTAGTGGAAGCGGCGGCGACGACTCCGGGTGGAAGTAACTCTGGACGGAGTCGGGCCCCTTGTACACGTTCAAAGGATTAGCCATGGCCGAGTAGGTATGGAGACTTTCAAGGTTGATCTGCCGGGGGTATATGGCGAGGCCACGTTATGCTATGAATTGTTATTGCGGCACAGGCTTTTATAAGACGGGCGGACACGTCTAATTCAAGCATCTAAGGCTTGGATGGAACATGTACATCTCGGGCCAAAGGTCGATCATATTAGGTACAACTGGAGGGGAATGGTGCGAGACCATCTTACCCCTCCAGACCTTAATGCATATCGACAATTTCTTTACGCTGAATCTCACACTTCTGAGGAATTTCTAGAGCCTATTGATCCTCCCTAGACCTATGGCTGAAGCCGTCCGCCCCCACGCTAAACACGCTTGCTACTGACGATCTGTTATGAGCTAGTCCGAGCATGTTTCGCATATACCGATCCTAACTCCTTTCGTCAAGACTTGCCACCGTCACATCTTTGTCTCTCGTGCCAAAGTCGATGGGAAGGACAACTGTCACGCTAAACCTTGCCATCCGGGTGGATTTTCACCAACGCGGGAAAATGCCCGGCCGGCATTTACAACCCTGATGGTGGTGACGCACGTCAGCGTGGCATTACAAGGGTTCTCATGAAGAATATCCCACGCGAAGAACATGCCTCCTCCCGTTGGAGCATGTGGTCCCATTTCCCGTGCCGACATCTCGCTTATGTACATCGTGCGCCGATTTGCGCTACTTTGCGCTAGTTTGAGACCCTCAAGGTCCGGCAGTGCGGGTCGATTGGTCCTAGCGTAAGCTTATTCCGGCGTCATAATGTCGATCGTATTAACAACTCCAATAAATCCCGGTCCCCGCCGCAGTCTACCGCTAACCCGGGACCAGAACGGTTACCAAGGTTCTCAATGGGTTAGACACAAAAGGAAGTTGGGAGAGAGGCCTCGATCGAATTTTATATACACTCTTCTTATTCTCTTTGCATTGCTGATCTAGGGACATCAAGGGACACGGGGGGCCATCAAGGGACGCGCTTGCTGTCGCTCGTCATTTTAGCTTAACCAAGCTTTCTGCAGCATGCGTGGGACAAGGGTCGGAGCGGTGTACCGACATATATCCCCGAATGACAGTGCGCACCTAACAAATCAGAATCTTTGGGCATTTCTTGGTATTTGAAGGAGGGTGGCAAGAATTATTTGCTACCTAAAATCCTTCGACCACCACGCAAACCATGAACAAAGAAGCCAGTGTCCTCCAAGAGTCGCAAGCCGCGGACGGCGTCTTGGGATCAGCGGAGAAGCCGAATGCGGCAGAGACTTCCACGGAGAGCAAGACTTCGAATGAGAGCAAAGTTCACGAGTTTAACGAGCAGACTAACTATGTCCCGAAACGGACAATCATCACGGTATATTGCCATGCTTCATTGTACCCCAATAGCTTGAGACTGACGATGGCAGATATTTCTCGCCTGCGCCGGTGTCGACCTTCTCGCCCTCATAGACCAAACCACGCTTGCGACCAGCTTGTACATCATCGGAAATGCTCTTGGTTCCACTTCACAAGTCTCTTGGATAGCAAACGGCTACTTTATGTATGGCATTCTCAAGCAACTTTTAATCTTTCACGCTAACCCAATTCAGCACTTCGACGGTCGGCCAGTTGCTGTACGGGCGGCTGTCTGACATCTGGTCGCGCAAAGTCATCCTGCTCACCGGGCTAGGGATTTTCTTTTTCGGATCACTAGCCTCATCGTTGGCCCAATCCGTACTTCAGCTGACCATCTTCCGTGCCTTTACAGGTATCGGTGGTGGTGGGTTGATGACGGTCGCGCAGCTGATCGTGAGCGATGTCGTCCCACTACGTGAGAGGGGCAAGTATCAGGGCATTATTGTGAGTCTCTCGCCGTCGCGTAATGTACATGTAGAAGCTGACATTCCACTCCCAGGGTGCCGTAGTGGCTATTGCCAATGGTATCGGCCCAGTAATTGGCGGTGCTCTCTCGTCCAAGTCTCAGGACTCGTGGCGATGGATCTTCCGCATGAACATGCCCCTGACAGTACTTACCTCGCTGGCCGTCATATTCTTTATGCCGTTGAAGAAGGTCGAGGGCGACTGGAAAGTGTAGGTATTTTTCTGAAGAAATGAATTGTATGGTGCGCTGACTGGCCCATCTAGGAAACTCCAGGCCGTGGACTTTATTGGCATCTTCGTGGCGTTGGCAGGCACGATAGTCCTCATGCTGGGTCTCACATGGGGCGGAGGTGAATATCCGTGGAATTCGGCCCACGTTGTTGCTACCCTGGTTGTCGGTTTTGCCGTATGTGTTGCATTCGTGCTATGGCAATGGAAAGGACCACGGTACCCACTCGTCCCTCGTATGCTTCCTTTCCCCAGAAACAACTTATCCATTCATTCTAACATGCGGTAGTCCACATCTTCAAGTCCAAGATTGTGAACGGGGCCTGCATCACTATGGCAATCAACGGCTGGAACTTTGTCGTGCAAGTCTACTATATCCCCTCGTTCTACCAGCTGGTGTACGAGTATTCAGCGACGAGGGCCGGTGCGATGTTGCTGCCTATCACCTTGGTGCAGACGGCAAGTAGCACTCTATCCGGACTTTTGGTCCACTGGATTGGTCGGTACCGCGAGTCCATCCTCTTCGGGTGGGTATGTTGGGCGGTTGGCCTGGGGTTGATGTCGACACTTGATGAGACTACCGGGATTGGGAAGCAAATCGGCTATTCTATCCTTATCGGAGTCGGCGTCGGGAATACTCTGCAGCCGTAAGTTTGCCATGCATGCTAGTATGTCGATATAACCATGCTGACATAGCCGCAGCGCTTTGATTGCTGTTCAAGCGGGTGTTGTTCGAAGAGACATGGCTGTCGTCACTTCGTTCCGGAAGTAAGCTCCTCGGGTCGCCCCAAGACTTAGCTTAGGCTCACCCTTTCTTTCAGCTTCGTCAGAAATCTCGGCGCGACTATAGGCCTCGCCGTTTGCGGAACGATCATGTGAGTCTGATGGCAAGCTTCGTGTATACCAGCGGCGCTAATACAGTGCTTTAGCAATAATGTCCTGGCTGGCTCTTTGGGTTCTCTGGACATCAATGACGACGCATCAAAGACTCTATTAAGTAACCCACGGACGTATCTTGATACCGTCTCCGATGAAGAAGCAGACAAGATTCGAGATGTCCTCATCCCCGCCTACAGAAAGGGTTTCCGCGTAATATTCATTACAGGGGCATCTCTTTGCGCGCTAGCATTTGTCATTGCCTTCTTCATGCTGCCTCAAGTCGAGTTGTCTCGGCCGGACGACGAAAAGCTCAGAGAGGAGGGGCGCAAGGCGTATGAGGATAAAAAGCGAAAGGATATAGCATAGATGATAGACCCGACGAGCTTGACCTAACTGTTCTCGCTACTTGCGCTTTACGTTGCAAGAATGTATTTCTATTTCAGCGAGTCTTATACGGTACGCGGTCCGCTCCGCCAGCAAGCCGCTAATAGGGGACGGGGTATCCTCATTTCAGATGGGTCCTACCTGGGCGTAATCTCCCCAGGTTCTGGAGTTCACTAATACACTCGACAATTGGTATCCATACTGACTGTATTTGTTGGCGCTAAGAATGCAGTAGACAAGGCGTAGCTACAGTGTATAGAAGTGTGGGGCAGCCAGTATCACAAAGCCCCCAAGTGAGTCTTGAATTTCCCGGAACACCCTTGTCAGCACACCCGCTCATGCAGATCCAGGCCCTCTTATGGAAGAACAGTGGTTCGCAGACCTGCGTTTACGGCCGAGATGCGGATTGGGCGATCAGACATCCAAGGTAGCTGAAGAATTTTCCGATCTTACCATGGTTTAATGGCGGAGGGAATGCAGGCTAAATGTTCTGTTCCACGAAATAACGGCCGGAGGCTTACAGTTAATTAAGAGCGGTAAGCATTCATCTCCTAGAAATGCCGGTGTTTCCGCCCCGCTCAGAAATATTCTCGTGGGCTAAGGACGCTTTGCTCCTCATTCCAACGGTGGTCGCGCAATCATGTCGATATCTCGTACTGCTATATCAGCTTCAGCCCTCTTGTTGGTGTTGGTGCGTAGCCAGGATACACTGCCTTTCCCGGCCTCCGAAGAGGTGTCCGAGGAGTCTGTATCCGGCGCACCATGGTCCCCGGCAGAGCGGGTCCAGCTCACCGATAAAGCCTTCGAGGCGATAGAAGAGGAGTTACCTGAGCTTTCCGCCTTGTGGGCCTTCGATGATGGGTCAGGCGGTGTTATTGAAAGTGGCGATTGTCGGAGCTTCCCTGGCGACGAGTCTTGGCCCTCTCCCGACGTCTGGGAGACGTTCGACAAACTTCTTGGCGAGGGAGCGCTGATACCGACTGTGCCACTTGCCGCAGCTTGTTATGACTCTTGGGATGTATACGATGAAGAGAGGTGCTCTACCGTTCAGGAGAATTTTGGTGATCCTTATCTCCAGTAAGCTTCGCTTCTTATATTTAGAACCATTCCGTGTCCTGACTCCGTATTCTAGCGAGGGCGATCCGACTTCAACTGTCTGGCCCATTTACCAAGGCAAGACTTGCCTGCCCACGGACGATCCAGACGGGAATTGTACCCTGGGCGGAACTCCCGCCTACGCTGTGAACGTCAGTACCGTTGCGCAAGTCCAACTTGCCGTGAACATGGCGCGCAACGCGAACCTGCGGCTAGTGGTCAAGAACACTGGCCACTGTTACCTCGGAAAGTCGAACGGTGCCGGCGCCCTAGGTGTGTGGACGCACAACCTCAAGGGCATTACCTTCCTACCGGAGTATGAGACCGAAGGTTATGAGGGCCCAGCGCTCAAGGTTGAGGCTGGGGTTACCGTCCGTGAGGTCTACGAGGCGGCAGACAAGTACAACGTGACCGCGCTAGGGGGTATCTGCGAGGTGAGTAAATTTTACTTGGCAGACAATACAGCCAGTAACTATGCAAGCATATTAGGGTAATGGCTAACTTTGCCTCAAAGAGCGTCGGGTATGCAGGTGGCTACGTAGCCGGTGGAGGCCACACTCCCATGTCCGGTTACTACGGCATGGCTGCCGACCACGTCATGGCCCTAGAAGTCGTCACCGCTGACGGCCGCTTTTTGACAGCAACAAATACCTCTAACCCAGACCTCTTCTGGGCCCTCCGTGGCGGTGGCGGTGGTACCTACGGCGTCGTGACCTCCGTCGTGGTCCGCGTTCATCCACAGATTTTCGCTACGACTTCGGAGTACATCATAACGACCGAATCCGAGGAGACATACTTCGAGATGATGGAGTTTTTCTTCGGAAAGTTTGTAGAGTGGACTGATGCTAACACTTATTCGTTCTTTTCGACTGGGAAATCCGGGGATTCGTACCGACTGTCAATGTCGCCCTTTTTTGCGCCAAATTACACGGTTGACGAGTTTGAGGACCTCATGGTGCCCTGGTATGAGAAGCTCGAAGAGCTCGGAATCTCTGTTGATCGCACAACTAAATTCCACGAGACGTACCATTCCGCATGGGCGGAGACTTGGGGCCAGAACGTTGGTCTGAACACAGTCGGTCGCCGCACCTCCCTTCCTGGAAACCGCCTCTTCCCGCGGTCCAATTTTGAAGATCCAGAAAAGTTTGAGGAGACGTTCGCAGTCCTTCGTGCACACCTCGAAGGAGGGAGGATGATCATCGGATATCACCAAGCACCTAGGAACCGAGCCAACGTTGACAACGGGGTTAGCTCCGCGTTCCGGAACGTCGTCGCCTTCCTCATCACGTCGGTTACCGTGGACGAGGACGCAACAGCGGAGGAACTGGGCGAGGCATCCAGGTTATTGAACGACGAGATTCTCGCGCCGTGGAGGGAGGTCGCGCCGTCTAGTGATGGTGGCGGTTCTTACCTTAACGAGGCCAGCGTCATGGAGCCGAATTGGCAGGCGGAGTTCTACGGTGAGCAGTATGAGAGGTTACTGGAGATCAAGAAGGCCATCGATCCACAAGGGGTCTTCTATGTGACGACGGGGGTGGGGAGTGAAGGCTGGGAGGTCAGAGATGGGAACCTCGGACTGCAAACGCAGAACGGAAAACTATGCCGCTTGTAAGTGGGACTTAAAAAAGGTACGTCCATCTTGAAGCCCAAAAGATGCAGGGAATAGTGCTTGTGGCATGGCATTGTGATAAGAGAACAAAACTCTGTGGTTGTGAAGAAGGGCCAGCACGCTTTTGTCTGGGTAACTAGTGCAGGGATTGGCCCCACCTCAGCCGGAAGACGATGTTTTCGAACAACATGAGATAAACCTAGCCACTACTAGACGCCGGGTAGGCTCTTACATTAAAAAGTCTTTTGGGAGATGAACAAGCTACCACACGGACGGCCATCATTGTTGTGATGACCCAGACTATGCGTCACTTCCCGGACGTGGATAATACTCTCCCATGCGTGGGGAACATACCTTTCATCGCCGAGGGAGCTCTCGAGAGCCTCGACCTGCCGGAAATCGAAACGGCGATCGGGTACAATGCCGTCCAAGCCTAGCGTGACTTCCGTTAGCTTAAATACGACATAGCCCTGAGCACGAGCGCGACGCAGCTACACGGCCTTGCAGACTTTGCGGTTTCTCCTCATATTCATTTCCGGTCCGATGTCCCATACACCAGTCGCCGCTACTAACGCCCTGCTGGTGCCGTCCTTTATGGTTGTGGTGAGAGATAATAGGGGCCGGATGGTTAGTCGGAGAGGCTGCGGGAGAATTCCATCGGGCTGCTGTAGAAGCATGCCATGTCGAAGATGTTCTAAGCCACAGTTTGCGGGAGAGGTATTTGCCTGTACTTTGCGTTGGCATCTGTGCCCATGGACAGAAAAGGGCTGTCTTACTCCGTCATATTTCAGGCTTAGTCTCAAATCTAAGGCTCCACATCCACATGTCGTCTTCTATTGATGTGACAGCTCGCTTACGTCCAGTCAGTAGGAAAAAGTAAAAAGAGCAGTCCTTTCTATTCGACTCTAGTATTAACACTCGTGATAACAGAGGCTACTACCTTGAATTTCACACATAGATGGCACAATGGACACATTTCTTCCCTCGCCCAGGAACCACGACCTAATTCTTAAACCTAATTACCACATATCTGCAGTGCAGGCCGCCCAGATATGTGGGAATGCGTGGGGCACGGGACCGTCCTGAATTTTACAATCGAAATGCTCACTGTGTGAGCCGGGATCGGAACGAATCCGACCATCACTTCCTTGCTGCTCGTGCCCATACTCTCGTAGGTGCCGTCAGTAAGTCGCCCACGAGGGTGAGTGTCAATCCGGTTGCTAAAAACACCGTCTGGGAGGCATACCCCAAACTAGTTTAGCCAAGTTCCTAGCGTGGGCATTGCGTGCAGACGCGCACAGGTGCTCGACCTCCACAGCGAATCCAGCGGCGGTGGTAGGAACCGCGGTGGAGACGGAGGCTCAGAGGAGAGTATGGTATGATTGTGTGGTGCTTGATATGTGAGCCTCTCCCGATCCGAACCTCGCCAGCTCCCCCTCCATTTTTTATTTTATTTTATTATTTCACTTTTCACTAAATCATAGAAATCTGGCATCTGTTAGGTTCTTCAACGTGCGTCTGACGTTATACCCGGCCGTTGCTTTCTTCGCTATGGGTCCTCACATTGCCAGAAGCTAAGCCAACCGTCGATTGGCGCCTTAATATCGGAGTCCCCTCTGTCCATTAATGCGCTTCGGTCGTTGCTGACAGTTGAATGCGGCAGTTACTGTGTGAGCGCGCCATACATCTGCTGGATTTATCATACGATCCATCCAGGACGTAACATGGCACGGCGTGGTGATGGGATGCACTCTGTGAGTTTCACTATCAGCGGCTGATGCCACGGAGCGTATTGCCTGCCCCGTGGAATCGCTGCGGCGATGGATACTTTAGGTGGGTTAGCGACGTACATATTGCGTTTTTAATAGATACTTCCATTGCAGGCATTGTGCTAGTCATGGCTCCGTCCTGTCCGTCGCTTCAAAGCTCCCTGGACGTGAGACCTTATCCAAAATCTCAACCATCAGCACAAATGTAAGGAGGTCATTCGAGTTATTGAATAGGATTTACAGGATTAGCTGCGACGGACCAAGTTACTAGCCCACTCTTATTACCCGTCAGCGACTGCCATTCCCGATTGACATTTGGTTTGTCTAGATACAACTGGAGATCTCGCCGAAACGATGATTGGTCCTGAGAATGGCGCATCGCTGACGGATATGATGGTTAATTTCCACCGGAAGATATAATGAGTGACTTGGGCGGGTTTGGACAGGAGGCGAACATTCTACAGGGTGCATGGTGATGGCGCCGAAGTAGCGATGACACAGCACTGCACAGCCTGGATGCGCGAGCACTTTCCATAATCGGACACGAATTGCAAGACGCTCATCCGGGGCTCTAGTTTGCCAAGGCACGGGAATCCAGGAAAAATGCAGGCTCCGTGATTCAAATTGGGCCTTGCGTCATCGGTCACGTATTGATTTGGATAAATAGGCCGAGATCGCCATGGGCCCCCTCGTGTTGATTTTGGCAAACCCAGCGCCTTGGTCCATCCCGGCTCTGGCGCCACCTCCCGCATATTGGTCAAGATTGAGCTCAATTTAGAACGTTTCGTATCAAGAGGGCAGTGCCTTGATTGACCGATGTATCAGAATTCCTGGGGAAAACTTGGCAGTTTATCGCGTGCTAGACACAAGGTCCCTGCTTGTTGCAGTGCTTGCCGAGTTCAAGGCGTTTGCCATGTCGCGGTCTATTTAACGTCACTTCTTCCACCGCCTGACCGTGCTACTCCATCTCCATCTTCCACGTCGAAGTCCAGCTGTTCTCTCGCTTCATCGCTTCTCGCGCTCAACGTTTCGCACTCGAAACCCATACTCCGCCCTTAAACAAAAAAAAAACAACACGCTCGTTTCAAAATGGTCAAGCCAGTCGCCTGCCTCACCCTCTTCGCGGCCACCGCCCTTGCCGCCAACCTTGCGCCGCGCCAGCAGGCCCACGGCCACGGAGACGTTGCTGTCGGCGCCACGGCCACCGCTGATGTTGCCACCGGCGCTGAGACCGGTGCTGGCGACATCCAGCTCGACGACCCATCCGTTACCGGGGCTGGCGAGGCTGGCGCCGAGCCCAGCGGCTTTGACCCCGGCGATTATGAGGGCCCGGGAGCCGACGCATCTGCCGACGCATCGGCGGACGTTTCGTCTCCCGTCGAATCTGGGCCTCCCGTCGCCGAAGGCGGGGCCAGCACCGTGGGCCTGACTTGGTCGGCGGCTGTTGCCCTCGTTGCCTACGTCGGACAGATGATCTAAACACTTGGAATGGGTCTTTTGGAAGCCTATTATGGAAAGAAAGGGAACTTCGGAACTTCCCGACATTGCGCTAGTGGAGCCTTAATAATACTAGGAGGTACTGTTGATTTAAGAGCTCGATATCTTTCATATATGCCAAATATATAGTTTAAGTACTACAAGCGATAATGTGTGTCCCTTATGAAGTGATATGGTGCAGGCTTGAGCATGACGCTTTAATTCCGGCGTATACGTACTCATAGCCGTTGTTTCTTATATACGTATCGACCCTCTTCTCCATTTGGAGATCCCTCCTTAGCAGAAGAGGAACGGGACCTGCGCGGGGAAGCCGAGAAATGGAAAGGCATAAGAAACGGGATTGAGAAGTCAAAGAGAGAAAGTAGGATCGCAGATACTTTCGAAAATGTAGTTAAGCCAGAGCTAAAACACGGTCTTGGTTTGGGCCATCTACGAGACGATTGCTAGGATGGGTGTCGCTGATAAGCGTGGGGAAGCTGGCATAACCGAGAAGCGAGCGGGTCAAGATGGCAACTCAGACAGAGAAGACTCTTTCTTCACTCCTAATTAGTGTGTAACTAGTCAACCCAATATCTGAGTATTTTCACTCGGGCCTGTTTATCGGACGATGACATACGATCCGGTCATATCGTGGCAAGTCAGCTTCTCCCCCCCCCCCCAAAAAAAAAAGAAAATACCAAAGCTCACACATGTATTCTACCAGTAGGGTCTGCTGCTGGAGTCCCATCTGAGTCCGAAGGGCCACCTACAAAGTCCCAGCAGCGCTTCGGGAACGTTTGATTGGTCGTATTTATCGTACATGGAGCAGCCGTGACACTCTGTAGGAAGACCACATCCACAACGTCCCCTTCTTAAACGTCATTGGCCCTTGTATTTCTGGTGTGTACAGCGCGCTGGTCCAAGGATCAAGAAATGATCTGACCTGAGCAATCCCGTTTTTCGTTCAGCGCACCTGTACACCATTCCCGTAGTTGCTTACATTCAAACCAGAGCGGGAACGGAGAACCATTGGCAATCGCCCCACGAGCTGTCAGTCTAGTGGGGAAGCTATAAGACTGGCACTTATCACCTGCAGCCCGCGTTCCGAGCCTAGTTCGATTTCCTCGGTTCCAGAGCTCATGTAAGATCACCCTGTCACTTCCAACTCACCTAAACGTCACAATAAAATGGTCTCTGAGAAGCCCACTCCTATCATCGTCTGCGGCAAAAGCGAGCAAATCGGCGCCGGCGTAATTGCAGGCCTAAAGCCCGAATATGAAGGTAACCGCGAAATCCGGCCCCTAGCTTTTGCCCCAGTTGTACCTTGGCTAAACCTCCCCGTCAGTAGTCTATTTTATCCAATCCCCCGAAGCGTGCGCGGCCGAGATCCCCTTCATCCTAAAGGGCGAAGCTCCGCCCAACCCCAGCAGCGCCATCGGATCAGGAAACCTTACTGACCGTCCCGTGACAATTGTCTTAGGAGCGGGCTATACGGAGGTCTTCGCGGAGATTTGTGATGCCGTCGAGAAAGCGTCCGGGCCTGGGGGTACCGGGCTCCCATGGTTGAAGAATGATATAACGAAGCCGGGACCCGATATGTTGGGGGCTGCGTATCCCCAGTCGGTTGTAGACCGGGTTAAGGAGACGTTGAAAGACTTGAAGACGGAGAATACGGGGGTTTACCTGTATTAGGCGTAACTACTTACGAGTAGGATCTGCATGTCTCAGTTCAATTTCAGTTTTCAGACGTGTCTGCATACAAACTTAAGAAATGCCAGGGTCGCGACCCCTCTGCCCAAACTACCTACGCGGTTGTGCTCGCCGGGAGAGGGAAATGGCAAGTTACGCTCGCGCCGCCGTCACCAGCGGGTGGTCTGCAAGGTGGCGCAACAACACACACACGACGGAAGCGTATGGGTCGAGAGACACCCCCTAAGAGTGCAATTTGCTTTCCCCACGCAGACCAGACCCGCCCGGTCAGGCGCCATAAATAGACCCAAAGTCAAGGCCCCTAAATGGGGTTAAGCTCAAAATGAGCTACCGCAGGCGCATAACAATATATTCGGATAAAACTCTATCGCAGGTTATCGCCAGTATTTAGAATAGTGGGTATAACTGAGGAAAATGACAATATGTATTCGCCTGCCCTATGCTTAGGATGCTTCTTCAACTACCGTAGACCATGCAAGACTACGGGCAACGGTAAGACCAAAAGCGTAAAATATGGTCTATGTGGATACCCTTGGATCTTGAAAACATTTCGACTAAATAGACACCATACAGTCTCAAAAGTGACTCATGTAGTTTAAAGCAGCGTGAAGAGCGCACCAACAACGGTCAGCGCCGCAGCCGTAACCGAAGAAGTGAGCCCAGCAGCAGCGTTGCCGTTGTCCTCGCCATCGCCCTCCTCCTCGTTAGACTCCGAGGCGCTAGAACCAGAGCCAGAGCCGGAATCGGAGTCAGAACCCGAGCTAGAGCTCGAGTTCGAGCTAGAACTGGGAGTCTCAAAGGTGTCTGGGCAGGAGAGGTCGAACAGAGGCGTCGTGGAGAGGTTCTCTGTGATGGCGAACTTCATCTTGTTCTCGGGGTTCGAGTCGCGCAGGGTGTACCAGAACGTAGGCGTCTTTCCGAACAGCAGCCGGCACCCGACTTCGTTCCAGTAGTACTTGGCGTTCTCGACGTTCGCCTCGGCCTCGTCCCAGTCGGGTCCGCTCGTGGGCCAGCCCGTCTCGGTGACCCACACAGGTTTATCGCCCGCTGCCTCGAGGGTGGCCTCATAGGCCCGGTCGAACAGCTGGCCCGAGTTCTTGATGTCGTTGCCCTTGCCGCTCTCGTAGTAGGGGTACTGGTCCACTCCGAGGAAATCAATGGCGTCGAGGACGGGCTTGTTGGTGTCATTGCCCCAGACGTCCCAGGTGTCGACGTGACCCACAGGCACGTCCTTCAGCGGCGTGTCCTTCACGGCGTTGCGGTATTCCTCGATGAAGCCAGCTAGGACGTCGGGCTCTTGGCCGATGCCCGCGTCGTTGGCGGCACCCGTAGCAGAGTTGCGGTACAGGTCCTCGCTGCCGACGGACATGCCCACAATCAGGTCCGTGAGCTTTGAGCCATGCTTCTTGATCGCCTTGGTGAGGGCGCTGAGTTCCTTGTCGATATTGTCGGTGCCCGAGGTCCATATGCCCAGCAGGATGTACGTCTCCGTCTCAATGGCGGCCTCGAAGGCCTCGATGGGGTCGTCCTCGGTGTAGGACTGGATGTTGGTGTACAGGCGCACGGCGTTGAACTTGCCGGGGGCATCTTTGAGGTTCTGGGCCGTCTTGAACTCAGCCACCCAGTCCTTCTTGAACTTGGCCGACCTATCGGCGTGGGTCGCGCCCGAGTTGAAGCCGAGGTAATTGTCGGCAGCGGAAGCGCACGCCGCAACGGCGGCCGCGGCGAGGGCGGTTGACAGACGCATGGTGGGTGATCGATCGGGTGAAGGTGGGACAGGGGTACCTCGACTAGGCGTAGAAGTAGAATACGATCGCCGCGTCGATCGGGGCGGCAGGCGGGAATGACTGTGAAGGAAGGATCGTGGTTAAGGCAATGGACTCTGCCCACGTAAGGAATGGAAGGAGCGTATGGAGCAGCGAGAGCGGAAAAGAGCGTCTGGTTGAGAAACGAAAGAAACAATCGCTTGAATTGCTCTACTCTAAGAAAATATTAAGGGGGTAGAGGAAAGAATTGAAACATGAATACGAGCAGAAAAACCAAGCTCGAGCCAGGGGCCCACACTTGATGCGCTGTCTCTCCGCAAATTAGCGTGGCTCCCACTGATAAGTCATCACCTCGCAGCTCCGCCTCGGTTCAGCCCACCGAACAAGGTTGGAGTATGAGGAAGTTAATGACTAATAGAGCGCCGATCGTTCAATGAAGTCTCGGATGAAGCCGAGACCAGCTCGGCAAGATGCGTCGAATGGAGGACAAGGATGGAATTTTCGGCATAGTACTATTGCGAACTACCTACAAACACCGTGTCATTACAGCAAGACGGTATTATCCTCATCAGTCTTCGTCCGCAACGGCTCCGGAAGCTGGGAATTGCTGAGTTTCCGTGCGGCCTCTATTCAGCCCTTAAGTTGGCGTGCGTTCATTGCTTTCTCTGCCGGCCCCTGGCTGAGTCAGTTTCGTTTTGTCACCCAATCACGGACCAACACTGACCCAGTCTAAATACTCATCCTCTGTATACCCATACGTAAATGTAATGGCAACTCTACTAGCCGTGACTGGAGCTGCCACTGCCAGAATAGTTTCTGGTCATGTTCTGTGTCCCTGATACCTGTTGTGTTCATTGCCCATATGAAGCTTGACACGAAAGACCTAGGAATAGATGTCTCGGCACAAAGACGGATGAGAGTTAACTCACAGCGGTAGGAAGAAAAAAGTGACAACGGCGAACACCATAATCGCCTTGCTATGATCCTCCACCAAAATCGTGATTGCCTACCCTGACATCATTTTAGTCTCATCGGCTGCTACGTCAACTTCTCCAGCTCCGCCTAGCGATCTGTCCGCTTTATTCCAGAGCTCGAATTTCGCCCCATACCTCACCACCCTTGCCATGTTCGTGTTCGTCACCCGAAACGCCAGGATAGAGCAGGCTGAAGGGGTTCATTCTAGGAGCTCCTAGTTCTGCGATTCACCAGCTAGTTTCACCACACGGCTTAAAACCTCATTGTTGCTCTTAATTAGCTAAAAGTCTAATATGGGTCTATGGAGTGGGGGTTACAGCGAAGTTATAGTTTACTCTGACTGTCACGCTGCACAACCACTGAGCCTAGAGGATAACCTTACAATGCGAGGCTTATCTTCTGCTACCGTCACCAATTTGCCCCTAGTGTATCCAGCAGCATGCTTCCACAAGTGACAAGAACATCTACATATTCTAGACATTAACAGCAGTCCCGTTCATCGCTTAGCGTTACCATAACAAGTGCTGCTTCTCTGAGGCTATGGTGAGATAGCGTATTTGAGACATGCATGGCCTATCAGGCAGGCGTGATCGATAGCCTTTGTACAACCTGCCTCCGCTTACAGCCAGTATTGACACGGTACTGTAGAAGTTTTACAGGAGTGACTTATTGCATAGGGGTCCATAACCTGCTCCCGATTTCAGAAGGACCAAGTGAAGATATGCAAGGGAGACGCAAGGGAGACAAATGTGACACGAGTGGTATTCTTAGGAGGCCCGCTCGAGTGGTTCTGAACGCCTCGTACCTGTCAACAGTCGCATTTCCGACGCAGTTGAGCTTCTCTACCCATGCGACAAGTTCCTGTCCAATTTATAGACAAGCGCAGGTAGAGAAATAGATCTAATCTTGAGGGAGTTGAAGAGACAAGAGACCATGCATCTCTGGGTCGTGGGTTGCTGTTAGCTTCCACTGCATTATTTTGCGACATTAGTTCTGTTCAAAGGTACCTTGACAACTTCTTTCTCAGTGAATCCCTTTTGGATATCTCTTAAACGAGTTGTTAACTCAGTCCGTTCGTCCAATAATCATGAGATACGTATCCCCACTCATAGTATCTTCCAGCTGTGGTGGTTCAGTTCTAGGCCACTAACACAAGTGAGGATGACCTCATCTCGGCTTGCTACATTTGTCGATAGTTCAACATTTCAGATGACGCGCTGCTCGGAGGTGACTGCATTGAAATCAGGGCAAATTTTCTACTGCCACCATGCCTTGGCCTCTGAGTTCGAGCCGGTTAGTTCCAGGACTGGAGTGAAAGGCACCTGCTTGGACAGACCAGCAGATTCGAGGAAATCATATATGTCAGTGCATACAGTTGTCTGACTTGTTCCAGAGTATAACCAGATATAATTGGGCCTTGGGTCCTTGTCCTCGTCTTTGGCCCCGTTCTGAATATTTTCTGCACATCGCGTGAAGCCGCCAGCTAGGGTGATATTGTGAATAACGACCACCTTACTCCTAGTTATGAGGGTCGAGATGCTCGATATCCGCGAGGATACGAGAGTAAACCTCGCACTCCCGTATACCAAAGGGTGTGACATATACCCGGAGCCGGCTAGATGTCGAAGTCTCTACCTCGGAATCATATTCTTCGACTGCAGCCCGGCGGCTAGCCCGTGCATGCTGTTTGCTCGATAGGGATCATTCATCTCCGGAATCGGGAGTCATTGCACTCTACACATATACTGCGTATCTCTTGTATCCGGCAACGGTTCGGGAGGACGGACTCGATTGAGTGCGACAAGAGTATGGTGTTCTGATCAATTAACGAGGTTCAAATAGACATAGAAATTAAGAGCATGGCTCACCTGACAATAAAGCGACCATGAAGAGGGCTGGTTCCAGCAGACCATATCCTCCCACTGGGATATGAACCAGGATGCGGCACGACACGCCTCATTCGGAAAGCCCGCGGTGTTGGTTATTGGCCAGTCCCTGGGCCCTTTTTGCATGTCCCTTTAGCTGAGCCTTAATGAGCCACTATTCCGCATGCAGACCGGCTATTCTATGGTGGAAATTGGGCTGGACAGGTGAAGGGGCAAGATGTATCACCACGTCCGCGTTTCTAAGCCACCCTCATAATATGCGGGCCATCATCTGCGGGCAAACAGGATTAGGCATATGGAAGCCGAAGCTTTGAATCAGAAATTATGGGTAAATATCTACATTGGACGAACATAGAGAGGAACTGAATGAGTCACAATTTCTCGGTTTTGGGCGTTGACTCATAAGTACGTACCTTCGACCTCTTCAGTACAAGATTGCCTACCCCCCCTTCAATACTCGTCAAGATGAGGCTAGAGATCTTAGTAGCGAACTTTCCCCTGAGCGTTAGAGATGCTCCTCAAATCAATTGCCGCGTGACAAACGAACGCCAGTTAGACCATATTATCACACCAACGAGCAGGCCTAAGTACAACAGCATTATGGCAGAGCCAACGACCTCCTCAGGCACAACTAGTAGTTGCCCGTCCTCGTCGACTCCTGTGCCCGAAGCGCTCCTGAGACTTAAAAAGTGTCTAATTCGTCGCCACCATGACAGCGATGCCGATGCAATTGCCAAGGGAGGAAATAACCCGAATGTCGCCAGAGGCATGAGCGATTCCTGGCCCCAGCCCTATACACCCAAGGACGCCCGCACCTGGATGGCGTCCACCAACTCTGGATCCCCACCATTTGGATTTGTCATCTGCAGGCTGGAAGACAATGTGGCAATTGGCAGCATTGGTATCTCTGAGAAGCAGGAGGGCGATCGCACCACAATGCAGGCTGGTTACTGGCTGAGCGAAGACTACTGGGGCCAAGGGATTGCAACGGAGGTCGTTACCTCTGTAACGCAGTGGTGTTTCCAGAACATCGAAGGTATGAAGTGTATGGAGATTGAAGCTTACTCCTGGAATGACGCGAGTCGTCGAGTATTAGAAAAAGCTGGCTTTGTTTTCCAAGAAATGAGGATGAATGCTATGCGAAAAGACGGGGTGGACTTGGATTTACTGGTCTATTGCAAAACAAAACCATAGAATGATGTCAGCTATTGATACTCAAGTTTGAATATTTACTAGTGCCTATCTGCTCTTGTAGTGGGACATGGAATAATGCCATCACGTTTGTGGTTGAAGCCAAAAGTCGTCACAGCCGGTGTGGATGTGCTATAGTCATTGAGCCGGACGTCTCTCGATATCCCGTATCTTGCCTTCAGCAGTTATATTCTGTTGTAAAACTCATCTCGTATTCGGCAACATCTTGGTGGTTACGATCCTGGGCCGTGTCATCCGAACTTTGCCTTGCGTCATCTGGTTGCCAATGCTCGCAAGAACTGACGTTCAAGACACGCCTTGTTCTATGGTATCTTCCCATTTTCCCTCCTTGGGAACGGACAAACCATCTCCTCAGCATAATTCTGATACCTCCGTAGTAAATCAGTCCAATCCAATGCCCTGCCCTCATGTGCGATACGCTGCGACCGGAACGCGAAATGTGCCGCCAGTGCGCCGCCATCCACAACAACATGGCGACCCACTTCCTTCGGTCGCACGCGGGTCAGGTAATCCTCGTCGTCTGGTTTCGGGAATGGGAAGACATCCATGACGTCGCGCCCGCGAATGGCGAGGAAGTTGATGGAGAGGCGGGTGTAGGCGGGGTCCCACGTATTGAAGCGGTAGAGGTCCGTCTCCTCCTTTTCGAGATGGGAGAGGAAGGAGGAGTGCGTCTGGGCGGCAGCGGCCCAGTTACGAAGACCAGGGCCGAAAGGGTCGTACGTAAGAGTAGAGGCGGGCGTCGAGGTAATGTCGACATCATTTAAAGGGCGCACAGGGAGCCAGCGGTGGCCGTCATGTGGTGCGGGTGTCGAGCCGTTCTTTGCGAACGTCGGTGGACCATCCGATGGCCCGTCAAAGTCTGGCAGCTCGGAAGTACGCCAACTTATTGCAGTTACCGCTTCTGGTGGCGACATTTCCTAAACAGAACACACGTGTTACTGTAAACATTCTAAATATCTTCCTAACGGTGCGAAGAGAAACGAGTAAGAAGCCATGTGACCCCATAGCAACTTACAGGCCAGAACGGCTCGTACACTCCCAAGCCATGGTGAACCCACGAGAGGAGAGGGTTATTGATGACATTAGCCGAGACGGCGAAGTATTGATGATTCTCTTCTAATCGCTTGGTAACGGCGGTGATGGCACCATCTTCAATAAAGATCTGAAATCGTCAATAAAGGTCCTTCAGAAGGGATACCCGTTCTTATGTGAATGCTTGTCATAGCTCGATCCAGAACGGAGATTTCTTAGATTCTGAAGGGCTATCAACTGACTCACCACGTCATCGTCTATCTTGATATATATAGCTTCTGGGTCTCGGACTGCCTCCCAGCTCCCTACATAACGCTTGTACCCCGGTCCGGGGATGTATTTGGAGTACCTCGGGTGGGACTCTAGAAGTTCGTCGAGGTACGCGAGGTCGTCGGGGTCCTTGGTGCGTACGGTGAATATGACTCGGTCAAGAATGCCGCCGTTGTCTCGCAAGTTCCTCTGATGTGAAATTCTGATGTCAGCCTTTGAAAACGGACGGGAAATTAGGTTCAGAACTATCTAAGGGACCGTGTGCAAGAGTTTTAATCTAGCAACCGACCTTCAGGTAACAGTCTAACACACGGACAAACTCGCGTCTACCGAAGAAAACCAAGCCGATCACCTCCCTGGACGGTAATGATGGCGATAAGAAGTCGGCCTGGACCGGAGGGCTTTCCTCAGGACGTAATTGGTTGGGATCAGCGGCTACACTGCCAGCATCTAAAGGCCGTCCCCACGTCCAAACAAGGACGACTAGAAAGATGACGACAATCGTGAGGTTGGCACATCGCGACGTCTGGAGAATCATGGCGGTGCACCTCTCGGTTGACACATGGTGGAGAGTTGGGGAGAGATGAGGGAAGGGGGGCATCTAAAGTCCTGCTCGTGGGCGAAAAGTAGTGATCTACAAGGAGCGGCACACGATATTTCTAAGATGGATTAATATACATGGCTTGGCGGCGGGCGGACCAGAAACCAGTCCTCGCATTCACCTCCGCAAAGATTCACCTGGTAAGTGGAGCGGAACTAACGATGGGAATCGCGGTATGTCATTTTCACCCATACCTTTGCATTTTGGCCAAGTTCTTTTCCTGCTCCCTTTATACACGTAGACTCAAGGTGGTGATGCTCGGGTCCGCTTAGTCTCAGCATGAAGGGATCGACAAAGTATGTTGGCCTCTTTTCAGGCTAATATGGTCTCATCTACATGAGACGTCCCAAAAGCTTGGCTTTGGTTCCTTCCTGCGGCCTCCACGGTGAACAGATTCTGTCCGCAACGACAGTGCAACCATGTTAGCATCTCGATTCTGAGTTCGCTAGTCATCATATTCGTGCCCTTGGGCTGCCGCCCAAACAACTGTCGCAAGGTCCTGAGGCACTCTCATGTGAACGATGCCTGGAGTAGGAGACTTTATGTGCCCCAATAACAATCAGCGTTTATCATCAGTATCTTAACGGCTCATGGAGGATTCCACGCTTGCTTCTTTATTGTCTGTGGATGAGCTAATGCGGACATCGGAAACAGCCGGCCCAGACTCTTCGTAGGGTGGTTCTCATTTAACGTTCACAGGATTGAAAAAAAGCATAAGGACGATAGGACGAATTGGCTTTTCAGATAGCTCAGATACCTAGACAATTACCAAGGGCGTTGATTGTACTAGGTTTTCTCACGACTTAATTACCTCAAAGAGAGTTGCAAGCTCATGACGGTTATAGAAACGCGGGGCATGTGTTCACGGAGTTAACGGGGTTTATTGGAGTTATCCTCCCGATGCTAAACAACGAGGGTGGGCCCTACATGGAGACCAATGCATCCGGCTGACGGCCGATAGGAAAGCGCCACCTCTAAAAGTTAATCGATGATACGTGATGACTGATCAACAGGTGCCGCAGAGCGTTACAACCGATAAACCAATCCATAGGCCCGTCGCAAGTTCGGCAGAACTTGGATTGGGGAGCCGGGACTAATGCACGCGGCTGACCAGTCCAAGGACAACACTAACTAGTTACCAGGAGCCTGTTAGTAGTATCTTTGACTACAGGTGAGGAGAATTAAGTTCCGCCACAGCTACGTCACACCTGTCTTTCGATAAAGTATATAAGGCTATGGAGGCTCTATTGGAGATACAACAAGCTATTCCATACCACGAGACGAAATACAGCCCGCTCATTCTTGCTCATTCAAAATGGTCAAGTCACTCCCCTTCGGCGACCTCACTGTTCCTTCCCCGGGCTTCGGGGCCATGGGTATCAGCTTTGGTCTCGGGTCTAACCTGACTCTAGAAGAGGCTGAACCCGTCCTGCTCAAGGCAGTTGAGTTGGGCTGTACCTTCTGGGACACTGCCGTATGTCTCCCGTTGTCTCACCCGCCCGTATCTTCCCATACTAGATCACTAGAACTGATACCTAGTCGTTTAGGTCGTCTACCAGGCCGGCGTCAATGAGAAGCTCCTGGGTGATTTTATCCGGAAGTACAACCTCCGTGACAAAATCTTCAGTAAGCATGCCATGTGGTACCCTATAGGTAGGCTCCATGGTAACTTTGACCCTGAATAGTCGCGTCGAAGTGTGGATTCGATTGTTTCGGCGACGGCTCTGTCACGAATTCCGCGACGCATATCAAGACATACATCGAGGGCACGATTGAGCGCCTCGGTTTCACGCCTGACTTGTACTACCTTCACCGCATAGACCCTAGTATGTGCCGTGTATGCATCCCATTCCTTCATCCAATCTGGTATTAACCTGTTATTTCAGAAACCCCTCTTGAGGAATCGATCCCCGCGCTCGATGAGCTTCGGAAGCAGGGCAAGACTAAGTATATCGGCCTGTCCGAATGCTCCGCCGCCACTCTTCGCAAGGCAAACTCGAGTATGCACGCATTACAACCCAGCTTAGAAAGGCCCATTTCCTGACCAGTATCTCCCAGTCGCCAAGATTGATGCTCTCCAAGCTGAGTATTCGGCATTTGAGACAATCCATGAAACCGATGGCCTGATCGATACAGCGAGAGAGCTCGGGGTTGCCTATGTGGCCTACAGTCCTCTCGGCCATGGCTGGTTGGTCGATAACTTCGACTACAAGAGTCCGGATGACTTCAAGGAAGGTGATTTCCGGCGGTCTTGTGAGTCTTCATACCGGCAGCTCAACGCATATTCCCGGTTCCAAATTTAACATTCTTCGCTCCTAGCACCCAAATTTCAAGGCGAAAACTTCTACAAGAACAAGGCTATCGTAGAGGAGATCAAGAAGCTAGCGGCACGCAAGGGCTGTACGCTGCCCCAGATCGCGCTAGCGTGGGTTGCAGCCCAGGGATTCATTGCCATCCCCGGCACGACAAAACCCGGGCGGTTGGAGGAAAACTGGGCTTCAAGAGACATCGTGCTGACGGACGAGGAGAAGGCGGAGATGAGGCGTATCGTCGATAAAGCGAAACCTGTAGGGAACCGGTATGGGGAGCTCCATCAGGCTATGGTGGGCCACTAGCGGGTCAAGCACACGTTCTTCTAGGCTAGTGCCGGGTTTTACTATGAAGTCTCTTCATTCATTTACTGTTACACTGGTGTCTGTCATGGCATCGGTTCTTGCCATATAATTGGCGAAGACCGCTTCAATCTTACTGAAATCCTATACCACAGAAGGAAATTCCACCGTCATTAGTCAGTCACCTTAAGCTTGACGTTCATGGGGTAATCACGTCTTGCAAACAGATTTAGTCGCGAAGTGAAGGGGTTCCTCAAACATGTCTCAAACCAATCCTCAAAAGGCATGGTGCTCGTACAATAGGCCCGTAATATATGAGTCTCTAATCTCCTCCATCGGCGTCAACAACTACAAATTTAGTGCAATCATCCTGAGCTCCTCGCTGACCAATAGGCATGACAACGGGCTGATGGTTTCGCGACACAATCATCGTGCATATACGATATGCACCTGCCGGGAGTCCGTCTACCATCTCGGTTTCGAGTAAGCCTCCATTCCCTGCAGTATTGATGACGGTAAAATAGGAAAAGTCCCTCGCGTCAGGAGCTTGAGTTGTCCGCAGAGACCCAATATCTTGGATCGTGACGTGGCAGTGACCGATTATGTCTCCATGCTCGTCCAGATTTTGGGGCGCCGAATAGTAACTTGCGGAGGGGTTGGCTTGGAAGCCTGGCCTAAGATGGGTTGTCTGAACGGAGATGTTGATAGATGTGTTGGAGGGCAACTCATCACCGGGTTGGGGATGGACGATGATTGAACTAATCATATTAGTGGCGGCCGGGATTTTACCAATGGGTATTCCGTTGCAGGATGCATCTGAAATTTGTTTGCCATTTGTGAGTACTTGGCCTTCGCAAAAGTTGATGAAGTTTGCGTCGTCACTGGAGATGCTATTAGTTCCTTGCCTCTAGCACAAGCTGAGGGAGCACATCAACATTACACTTCCGATTCAACTTGACCGGGCTGGACACCTGGAGTCTCGTCTTCTTGACCTGTGAGCGCACTTGCTGTCTGAAGTGCGCTTGGAACCAAGCAAGTCGCCTCGGGTCGTCGAGGAATGATATGCACTCCGGCTCCGCTTCCTTCGGGTTGAGCTATGTAAGCCTTGGCGGCCGCAAGATAGGCAGATAACTGACATAGGCGGACAAGGCCTCCGCCCGTACTTGACAACAGCATTCTAATAGACCAACTTCAAGCCAGGGAAATGCGACCAAAGATGGACTGATGCCGGGGAAAGGCACTAGGAGTGGGAACGGCCAGAATGGCCAAGTAGAATTTACTTGTTCCTTATTATATGTATACGCCGATGTACGACACGTTCAGCCAAATTAGTTCATGGAGCCGATTTATTGGACTGTATAGCGACCAACCGCACACGGCTAAATGCCCCTCATTGACTACCGTCAGTACTGCCGTACTTGCCAGTCCATTTCAGACAAGACGCGCCAAGCACTTTTCCTCCTATATACAATAGAGTGCTCGACCGGATAGCGCCTGGATCTCTTCTCTGTCCAATGGGGCAAGGTAACTCAATCCTCCAGCTGCAGCGCTCCAAGGTCCATGTGTCTCGTGCAGCGGACTTGCCAAAAAAGGTGTAGGAGTCAAGTCAACAGCCGGCCTCTTCCTATGCGCCCATAAGACGTGTCTAAAGCGCGGTTGCCCAGCTTATCCCATACAGCCGCGGCGTTTATTGTTATAAAGAAGAAAGGAGGGACAGCATAGAGACGCGGACGGGACTCTAGTCATAGACCTATATTTCCTCGCCCAGTAAAAGGGCAGGCTACTGAGAGCGTCATGCATCAGGCGGTGCCAGCGGCTATGAAAATTTGAATTGTAAGGGTGCCTTTATAGCAGAGACCCGGCGGGCCGGGCTACCTGTCAGACCCTCTGGTTGCAGAGCGCAGACCAGATCAGGCGTAGACTTACTGCGACCCCCTCCTCCCCTTAAATTGTCCCTCATTCCATCATAGCCGTCGCTGTACCCCTGAAATCATGGTCATTCCCCCCGTCACGCCCACCACCGTTCTCCTGTGCGATGGTGAAGCGGAGAGGACAGGACGCGAGAGTCGGACTACTAAGTTACGTAACAGGGACCCGCAAAACACGGAGATAATGCGAAGTGGGGCTGTCAGTGCGGTCGGACTTAACAGCCACACCTCGATTAGCCCCGCGCCAACCCCTTTTCGAAAGCAGGGCAGAGGATGGCTCGTACGGAAATACGGCGCCGGGGCTCAAGTATAAGAAGGCAGCTAACACGGGATCATTTGGGAGGTAGGAGTTGGCGATTAGTAAATCGAGCTGATAATTCCCAAGTGCCAGTGCCAGGCATTAGTACGCCCATGCAATTATGCTTTGATATGACTTTTATTCCGTCACAGTAGCACTACAGCGTGGTAGGATCATTGAGCTATCACACCCCTTATCATACTTCTTTACCCGACACGAGTGGAATCCCTTTGTTGTTTAATGGGCTCAACGAGATCAGCGCTCGGCTCTCGCTCATAATTTCGACGGATTAGTAATACGGCCTCCCCTAACTTGGCTTGAGAGTGCCCAATAGACTGCCTGGACCTCGGCCGCCTTTCGAGGGAGCTTCAAAACATAGTATCCCATCCTTTCACTAACGAGGGCTGCCTATTACGGGCCAACCTACTATAGTAACCATGTCGGCCACAACTACGATTCAACTAGATCAGGGCCTTATGGGTACACGGAACCATGGAGTCCTGATAGTCGAAAACTCAGAGAGAACGGAGGAAGTTGTTACCTCGACAGTGACGCCAAACTCCGGGAAGCCGTCGGAGTTTTCGACTCTGGCCGCGGAGTGCTCTTTCGTTTGCATATGCTCGATGGGCCAACTCCTATTCGGGATCTATCTCATCAGCACGTTCGTCAACCAACTCACCCTCATCGAAGCACTGCAGGCCCCAGAGTCGTTTACGCCGTGGCTTATCGGATCCTTCCTCGTCGCCAATGGCGTGTCTGTCGTCATATCCGGCTCTCTAGCAGACCACATGAGCCCCAAGTGGCTCGTGGTGGGCGCGTTCGTTTGGTCCGCGGCCTGGAACGTCGTCGGCGTGTGGTCACTACATCCCTCTCGTGTGGCTCTCTACCTTGTCGTCCGGGCTATGGTGGGTCTTGCCGTGGGTACCCTCTGCTCGGCTGCGATGAGCATGCTTGGCAGAGTCTACCGCCCCGGCCTGCGCAAGAACCGCGTCTTCGCGCTGATGGGTGCCATGATACCTTTGGGGGTTGTGGTCGGTGCGCTCCAAGGCGGTGCGCTCAGTGAGCACCTGGAATGGATATTTGGCTCAACCGCTATATTAGCCGCCATGTGTGCTGTTACCGCTTGCTGGTGTATCCCGCCTCTCCCTGTCCGTTCTCTCGGCTTCCGATCATTCGACTACCTCGGCGCGACCACATGCGTCACTGGGTGTGGGCTGCTCATATTCGGCCTGACTCAGGGCGAGCCGACCGGTTGGTCGCCATATACGTATGCCCTCGTCATCGCGGGAGTCGCGTTTCTTGGACTCTTCGCCTTCATCGAAACTCGGGTGCAGCGTCCATTAATCGACAACCGTCTCTGGCTTACACCTGGGTTTGTGCCCCTTATGGTATCATACTTCCTCGGCTACGGCGGTTGGGTTGGAGCTTGGCAGTTATACGCCGTCCGATTCCTGCTCACGATCCAAGGCAAATCACCTATTATCACGGGGTGCTGTCTCATCCCTATTGGCGTCGCCGGTGTCCTTGCTTCCTGGGTCGTATCTCGAACGCTGCATATTCTCCCCGGCCATTACATTCTAACGGGAAGCATGGTTGCCTTCGCGCTCGGCCCGGTCTTCTTCCTGCCACAAACCAGCGGGACTTTATACTGGGCCTTGACCTTCCCCGGGCTTTCGCTGAGCACATTCGGCCCGGACATGTCCTTCGCTGCCATTTCTGTGTTTATCACGTCCAGTGTTCCAAAGTCTTACCAAGGCGCAGCCGGCAGCTTTCTCATTACTGCGCAGAATCTCTCAACAGCGGTTATGGCGGCAGTAGGCGGCACAATAGCATCTGAGGCGACCAAGCCTGGGACATCTGAACTTGACCTTGGGGCGTACAGAGCTGTGTGGTGGTTCAGTTTTGGCGTCTGCCTTCTGGCAGCTGGCATATGTATTGCATTTGTTCGCATTCCAAAGAGCGAAGAAAAGGAGCATGTTAGCTAGCAGAGAAGTGCCCTCCGAAATACACTTCTAGGACGCCGGTAGCATTTCTCAGTAATAAACGGACGCTTGGACATATAATAAATTAGTAAAAATCGCTACTACAGTTATCAATTTTAAAACTACGGTGAGTACCTATGAGACCAGAACAGTTAGGCATGCCCCCGGGAAGGTATCGCACGTTACGGGGCTGGGGATATATACCATATATATAATAAGATAAGGTCTAATGATGAGTGCAGGCGGGGTGGCACACCCATCTTGTCGTTCGTTTTATATGTTCAGGGGTCGATTTCTGTGCCTTATATCAGGGGCAAGCGTTGATCCTGTCACACATATATAAGGAGGAGGCAGTTTACACCGTCTCCTGTGAGGCGATATTGAATGGAATAACCAATTTGGGCGTAACCAGGGAACCTCTCGCATATGATGTTTGAGCGAAGTTGTGCTGTGATGATTTGACGGAGTATTCAAAGCACGCTAGGGCCTCCTTTACGTTGAGAGACGACCGACAATCATACATTGGACTAACCGTTTGAACAGCCGCTGCATGAAACTTCCTTCTACGACATGGTTTCTATTAGCTTGATAAATATAGTACGAGGTTCCCAGAGGCTCTATGTATGTCCTCGCTAAGGAACAGAAAGCTCAAGGGTGCAGGGATCCAGCCTGTGAAGCAGTGACGTGCGAGATTACATCGCGCAGGCCGGCTCCCTTGCCCTCACTATCTACACTCCTGCCTACGCCATCTACGGCCTACCTACATCAGTTCAAAACCCCCAAAATAATAAAGAGGAATTAGGATGTGGTAGTAACCAGAATCTTGATGATAACAAGCATATAGAGAGGACCTAGTAGCTTCTTTGGTTCGAGGTACTTTCGAAGATAATAAAGTCCTTGAAGAATCGAGGGACCGTAAAACAAAGTATAATAATACCTAGAAGAGGGGGCTCTGACGGGCCTAACGGTAATTGAAGCAAGAATAGCGGTTATAGAACTTAACTAGAAAGCTATGATGGCTAGTTTAATTGTGGTGCTTATTGTGACGAACCTGCTGGCCTATCCCTCGCTCAGGAGTTGGATCTAAGGCATCCGTGCGTCCATTACAGTACTAGCTAGTTCAGACTCCTTCTAAAGGAAGCTTAAGGCTAGTGGAGGATTGTTAAGCTAAGAAACAGTGTGAACAGACAGGCCAAACCGTGGCGATGCTAGACGCTCCTTCTCTTAGGATCTAGGCTGTTAAATCTCGGTGCCATTATCATTAGGTTCTATGCTTGTTCCCTGGGGTTCCAGAGGTATGAAGTCCCCGAAGTCGGTCAAACCATGTAATCAACGTTAACTGCTGATTTTTCACATTTCCGTGGGTTCCGGAGTGAACAAAATAGTATTTTCCGTCATTGCACTTTTCTGCCCGCAGTACTTTAACGCCCTCTTTCCCAGGCAGCATTAGCCTTATCAGCTCTCTTCCAATGTCATCTCAAAGAAACATACTCCTTCTAAAGGATTATGGTAGTAAGGCTCGACTTCTGAGAAGCCTAGCTTTTCGTACAAGCCTTTGGCGCTTGTCATGCTTCTAAGCGTGTCGAGCCTCACACGACGATAACCCATTTTCTTTGCTTGATCCAGGGCCTCTAGTGCCAGCGCTTTCCCAAGTCCGCTGCCTCGCCCCAGGGGCGAGACGTAAAGCCGTTTCATCTCACACGTCTTGGAATCCTCGAGAGGCCGCACTCCAACGCAGCCTATGGGCCTTCCAGAACCAGTTCGAGCAAGAAGAAGAATTCCAGTCGGTTGAGAGTATTTGTCTGGCATGTTGGTGACTTCGGAAGCGAAGTCTTGGAAGCTTAAGTCTATGTCCAGTGACGCCGCATATTCCCGGAACAGGGTGATAGTGCTTGTGAGATCTTCTGGGGTAGCAACTGGCCTGATGAAATAGGCCGGTTTGTCTTGTATCTGTTGACAAGGAGGTTGTTCGGTACCCATCGAGAAAGAAATACCGTCTGCGGGTGGGTGGGGAGTGGCTGGATGGAGACGGAACTTGACTTTGTTTCTTCCCGTGTAGAACGTCGACCACCTTCGAGATTAAGCTGAGTCGAGGTAGCAGAGATAGTTTTGATGATTTATAATGTGATTCTCGCGAGCCCAATCGCACTGGGCTCTTTGGTGTCAGGGATATTCTTGTGTTGTTGCTGGACAGGATAGCAACGAAGGGAGAGTCTCGGGAAGTGCACTTGCCGCGATCGGACCTCGCGGTTTGTCCCAGGCTATTAATCATCTTCCGCGGATATCCGCACGGCGTGAACAATGCCAGGCGGGATTACCCCCGCTTTTGACCTAATGATCTGACTCTCGACGATTCGTCAGCTATGTACAAACGGCACGCCGTAGCTGCTTTGTCAAAACCTGCTGCTCGTTACAGTCTAGGCCACGGCTATTGTATTAACTCACTCTCAGCCATTTGTAGCCTAGGATGCGTTGGCTTCATACGTGCTGGCCGGTTCTCCTAACTAGTCGTTTTGCCTTGGCTTCTCCGCCGCATCGGCTCCAGCTAACGGCAATCGTCTCAGATCAGGGCCAGAACGCCGTGTTCGAATGCTGGGAGATATCCACCTCCTTCTCGGACTACCCGACGGTGGGCTCTGCCATCATGGGGCTCGCAGATGTTTCGAACGTCTCATATATTGTCCTTCCACCTGGGTCTAAGGAAGGGCTCCATAACCCGCCCCATCCGATGTAAGGATTCATTACAGCAAAACTTGCCTGGTCCATAGTTTTACTGATGCTAAATTTCATAGGCTTTTCGCCTTAATTTCCGGATCCGCGCATATTTCGTTGCCAACAGGAGAGGATGAGTTGACGGTACGGAATGGCATTAACGGGCTTATCATCGCCGTTGACACTGTCGGGCGTGGTCATTACACGGAGTACTCATTGGCTCAACCGTCGGTGGCTCTACAACTTCCATTCGAACATGGCGTGCCACCTGGTCATCGAGTTGTCAAGCACGGGCCATGCGACCGGACCTATTCAATCGTCGACTCTGGGTTTTCTGGCTGGATGGAAGAAAATGACCTGAGATGATGAAAGGGGCTGGTGATTCTTCTTACAGGGTCATTTAATCTGAAGAACGTTTCACTGCGCTAATATGTGATGTCGGTGGTGGGTAGGAAAAGCATTAGAAGGACAGCATCAACTTCAGGAACTGAAGGAAGGGTCACGCTAGTGATTTCACCGGGGCTACCTAACCTGACCCCGTCGTTGGCACAAATCTACTTCAACATCTGAGCTTCACTCCTGAAGCCGCTGTCCTTCCATGTGGATATTGGCTAGACAATGGGACGGCTTATTGGGAATTAGTATTACTACCCCAGAAAAGAGCACAGGTTAAGGCTGAGTGAGCTCGGGACTAACAGGGTAGGATGTGCAGTGCTTGAAGGATGCTTATGTAGGTGGCGAGGAGGGCACAGGCGTCAATACAGTCTTCTAGTTCTGCCGCGAGGACGGGTGGAAAACGCATGAGCTAAATGTTAGCTCTTGGTTCGCTGCTTTCTTCTCTTTATTCTTCAACTAAGATGTGTCGATTCATCACGACGGCTACTATAGACGCGATCAGAGGAAATAATGTGCTGGCAAACGTCAAGACGTCAAGAGCCTTGAGTCTTATAATACGGTCAATATCAGGCAAGCAGCGGAAGTCCTATTCACGGTTCATCCCATTAGAAAAAGAAGAGTAACGTGCCCGTTTGTTAGTGGACTTGCCTATACAAGTATAAGAAATGGTCACCGACACAAAAGTTCACTATAATAAAAGTACTTTCACAGCTATGTTTATATACGGCCCTAAGAGCGGTTGTTTGTTTGTTTCCAACAGGCTTCAAAGAAACTGGGCTCAGGAGGGAGGCGAAGAATATTGGTAAAGGGGGTGATTTCTAACAGTCTGCTTTTGATGTCCGCGGTCTCATTTTCATGAGTACAAGTACAATCATAGGGAAATTCGGCATGTGTTGCTTGAGGGAGCCCAGAGTTCATACGCCATACCCACTGCACGGGCTTCTGCGGCGGGTGGGGTGGGGTGGGGTTGGATGATGGAATCCAGGGGTAAGATTCAGAGTACAGATACGGCCGAAATCGTGTATCGGCTCGCGGAATATCAGAAGCGGTGCATAGCCTTGACGCGAGCAAGGCGCAGGGCCGTCTGTAACACCTAATACCTGCATTACCGAATCGTCGGTCGCATATTTAGAAACTCCCATGGTCGTGTTTCAAAGCATCCGACACGTCACTGGCATCCTCTACCAGCCGTGGCTGGTGTCCAAAATCGGAGGCTTGGCAAATCCCGATGTATTCCTTCTGGAATCCTCGGCAGGCAGGGTTGGTCATCATAGGCGGACGAGAAGATCCCAGACTCCCACACCTTTGCGAAATTTCGATTGGTGGCATCGAGGCCTCTCGTAACTTGCCGCATCCTCCACGCTGCCGGCGGCCAATCTCGCATGGAGAAGACCCGATGTGACAAACTGGCCCAAGCCCCATAAGGCTAACCCCAAACGCCCAAGGATTTTCTTTGAGCCTCGAGACCTGGTAACCTCATCGCGGAACACCGGCACGAAGGATTCTTCAAGGCGCCGATCCTTCGCTTGGTGAGATTTGATGTGGAGCTTGGACCTCTGGGGTGCCCACAAAACCTCTCAAAGATGCTTGGCCAGACACAGACAAACGGGTGTCTCGGGATTTGACAATAGCTGATCCCCGTGCTTTTTGGTGCTTTTGTCACTTTACCCACGACCGCGGGTTTTGCATCGACCAGATCCTCCTGCCGAGCTCAAAATCCTTCGCACCATTCCCTTTCATGACCATAGCACAACCGCCGACCTCTCCTGCACCTCACGATATCCCAGTCCGCGAAAAACGAATTTAAAAACCCCTCTCACGCGCGAGAACGACAACTGCCCGGTATGGCAACGGATGTGATCAGCTCCTTCTCGTCGAACCCCCTCACGACAACCTTCACCCGGCCCGATGTGTGTTCCGGCATCCACCGATCGAGCTTTATAAGCGGCGTCGACATCGCCACGACCTGCATGCCCGATGGCTTCGACCCAGACCCCACGGCCTACTTCTCGCCCGGGCTGATGTGCCCAGACGGGTACGTGAGCGCGTGCCACGACAACACGGGTGTCGAGTCCATCACGACGGTCACCTGCTGCCCCAAAGTGGAGGACGTGACACTGAGCTGTGTGACGGCCGAGACGCTTGAGGGCCTGTTCACGAACTTGTTCTGCACATGGATCGCGCCAGAGGACGAGACGTCCATGCCGCTGACGCTGAGCGACAACGGGAAGACGAGCACGGAGATGGCGGGGTACGAGAGCCCGGCCGGCCTAAACGCGTATGGCGTGCGGATGGTGTACCAATCCTCCGACCTCGAGGAGGCGACGATGACGAGCTCACCGGACTCCGACGGGTCAATAGAAGACTCGGATTCTGATGGAGATGGCGGTGGCTTGTCGACGGGGGCAAAGGCTGCCATCGGTGTTGTGGTCCCCGTTGTCGTGATCGCGATAGCAGTCGCGGCGTTCTTCTTTATGCGGCGCCGGAAGAAGGCTGCGGCGGTGGGCAGTGCGGCCAGCGCATTAGCGGAAGCGGACTCGAAGACGCCACCGGTCTACGGAGCGCCTCCGGTCCCGCCGACGGAGCTGCCCGGCCAAAACATGGATCCCACTGAGCTACCCGCGGAGTCGACAGTTCCGCCCGGGAATGCACTACCCGGGCGGTATTAAGATCCTATCACATAATCCTTTTCATTTTACACATCATCTATTTGTCTTTCTAGCGAACATCGTTTTATCGCGCCAAGGCCGGGCCGCGGATTCAGCAGGCCACCTCTCGTCACTAGTTACGCGATTGCATATGGGAAGGGAAGGGATAAAACCGTCTTGGTTTGGCGGCGTCGAGACGGCGCTCAATCTTTGCTTTAACAGCCGGATAAGACAGCGACCTTAGCACGCAGAGGGTGGAAACGTGTCGCCGCCCTCTTTCAGTGTCAAATGTGCTGTCATACTCGGAATTGCCTCAGATTCAGAACAAATATAAATAATAGTTTAATCGTGAAACTCGCTGTCTTGGACTCAGCGAAGTACCAACCTCTGTATACATCATGTTCTCCTAGGAGGCGATTGATCAAAAGCAGATAGAGCTTACCGGGTTGGGATGAGTCCCCATCGCATCGATTTTCAATGCGCCGATCCATCGTCAGGAAGCTTAACGATTATACTTGCTCATGTTCTATATCCGCCGGCGGCTTGAATTAACTGAGGTTGTCATAGATAGTCCCCGTGTGTAATGGCCGGTCCCTACCCACTTCAGACACCTAGAGCAACTTTTATCAATCGATATGGCGGCTACTAGGTTTCGATACGAAATGTGTTTGCTCCATAGCCCTCCGAAGGCCACGCGGTCGCAAGCCCCTGCTATCTCGCCTTCCCGGCATTACCAGCAATCGCCGCCAGCCTCAATCCCCTACACATCAAGCGGTGGTGATGTTTTCGTTCCACTATGGGTTAAAAAAAAAGAATCAATCATCTGGAACCGATAGGCGCCTATGCAGAGAGCTAAGGAGGCACGCTCACACGGGAACAATTGGCGGGTGCAGAACTGAGCGAATGGTGAGCCGGCTAGAAGAGGAAGGCATCGCCGTCTTTGCCGGTGACTGAAGTCTCTCGGCGGAATGTTAGTGATTCCACATACAATATAATAGGAAGGACCTTGGGCACCCGGTAAGATAGCTTTTAGCATTCTCATCCTAACGTCAAACACCTTGTTCATTTTATGAATAGAAACCTTATAGCACAGACAGGCTTGTAGAGCCTAGTGTGGCAGGCTTAGGCCTGACACGTTTACATACGACCCAAGGTTATCCAAGATCTGGCCATTGATGCACAAATACAATGAAACGGACCTCTGAGCGTAGGTTTACCATCCATCCAGCCAAGTCACTTCGAGAAAGTCATGCTCCCGCCCAGTGAGTCCCTAGCTAATATATAGCATAGCATGACACGAAAGCCATGGACGGCTCTCCCCTAGATAACAGCTGACTGTCCAGCTATGAACTCTAGAGAATGCTGGAGCCGTTGACACATTCGAGTCGTGCGAAGGGAAGAACTAGCCCCACAACATGATAGGCGACCACGAGCCTTACTTCGACATGTCCGGAGTCTACGGCGCATTAACCGGGTGCGGCATGTCACTGGGTCTAGGCGGCAAGGGATCACCTAGGCACCCACCAAATCCTGGCCCCTCGATTCCAAGTTGAGTATACACGGATTCCAGTTCTGGGACATGAGGGAGAGACACGGCGGACATGGGGATAGATTCTATATTGACGCACGCAGATGACAAGCGTAGGGGGTGAGCGAGGTTGACCACATGAAGTATTCGACCGCCCGATGTAAAACCGTGGTCCCTCGTGATACACCCCAACACGAGGTACATGATGTGGTTCTGCAGCATGATAACAGTCTCACAGCCTTGCCTATGAACTAGTTAGGCGAGCTCTCCAAAAATAAACATGACGGTGTAAGGTCCCTGATTCCAGACGGTCTGTGGCCCATCACCGGAACTCTGGAGTTGCCGGAAGTCACATTCTAACCCGCTGGAAGAGTTAGATGGGGAGCAGTATTGGCCACCACTCCCGGCATACTTCCCAACAAAAAGTTGGATAGGGCGCGCCCCAGTACTCAAATCTTCAATAAACAAGGCTGTTTTCCCTTGATCAGGGAACTCACGGAATGTGAGGTTCGCGAGACTATTGTGTGTGACATGAACTGAACGCCTTGATCCGTTGCTCGCGTAGGCTAATTTTGACTGACACTCCTTGAGCTAGATACTAGGCCGACACATTTCAGATGGATAACCGCGCTGAGTTCGGTCCTGTGGCCTCCTCGAATTCTGATCAGAGAACCACCACGACTCGATAGACTCTTTGCCCAACACCCTCGAGATATAGCAGACCTCAATTGATGCAGCAAGATCTACGTTGTCTGAGTTCTACTTACACGTGTCGCTGTGAGGACGAACTAACCGCGCGGTCTGAGTACGCCGCGCTCATTCACAAGCGCTAGGGTTATTTTGACCGGATTTCTTACATGCTCCTAAGGACACCCGCAGCTTGCAAATCCATTAGGATTAAGAGCTGAGACTTGAAGCCGAGAGTGAATCTCTGCTCTTGATAATCTTATTACTCTTCAGACAAACCAGTGTCATATTGCCTATCAAGCGACGCTCCAACCTATCGAAGGCCAACATCTGGTCCCTTCCTGTTGTCAGGCTATAGACAGTAAGAAAGTGCCTAACTGTGTGGGGACCGAACGATCCGCAAGGGTTCCCAGGGACAGGGATCCTGCAGGACCCACAATAGAGTTTCAGATCGTCAGGAGCGCATATGATAGGCGCAATGCTTGGAACGTGTACGTTGATCCTGGTCGTACATTGGGCGGAGCCCAGGGGGGTCCCTACGCACAAGACAAGAGTCTTCGGCCTGAGGGGAGAGCGAAGACAAGTTGAAGTTTCGCCATCAACCTCACAATCGAAATTCGGTGCATATGTGATTCTTACTTGCATCGGCCTTAGGTCGGTATTTCGGATACCCTTTCCTCTGATACTCGTATAGTTATACGATGAGGCTTATTGTGTGCGGGCAGAGCGGCGCGGCCCGTTGACGTTTCCTTTGTCCATTCTGTCGGTAATTTGTGGCAACCCTAATTTGGGACGGGCCCCAGCTCAAAAAGTGACCTCATACAATCCAATGTGGTCGATCCAGACGGACTGGACAGCCGCTGCATACACTAATCGCAAAACGGAGTGTCGCAGCGGGGACACCCATTCTAAGGACAGTGCCTACTCCGTTCAGGTCAGTCAAACTATATGAAGGGAAGCTCAGCTGTCCTTTTCCATGAACATGTTGGGAACATTCATAGTTCTGGCGCGGGAAGAAGGCGGGGACTGTGACGTGGTGTACTCGTCCATGGCGGGCCAGAATCTGAGAAAGGCAGGTCGTCGGTTGTGGGGCAAAGCCACGTCGAAATCGGGCCGTCTATGGCGGCTAATTGGGAAGGAGAACACGACTCTTCCTAAATTGCGTTTCCGTAGCATATGCGGGACAAACCGTGATGAGCCAAGGAAAATGAGTTGTCCCAGTGTTCTACAATGTACATTGTAACCAACATGTTCATTCGAGGCACTCCAGCCCCTGGTATACTACTCCAACTGGGGCCAGATTATCTTTTTTATCTTATTATTACTTGCCGTATGAAATATGAACCTCGGTGACGACAGCAAAGTCAAGGAAACCAGAGGATATGGGTACGAAGGAGCCCACCATAGAAGGGAGTCTAAGAGGCAGTGGAAGAAGAGACGAGTCTCGGGACATCAAGGCTTGCTTATAAAAAGATTTCACACTGTCCAATATATACGAAAGGCATACAGGAAAGAGGGTTGAGTTGTGTGCTGCTGGGACAGCGTAGGTCTCTACTTTCGTCCCCATTGAGTGAGTGCAGGATGGCTGGCCTGCGCGATAAGCGTACTCTCATCTCCACTCCCCGGGCGATTACCTCTGCACTCTTTTAGCCTTCGAATCCGGACGAGGCTACAATACATAGAGCCCTTGGGGATCTCGTCCCTCATTGGCCAACTGTGTAGATAGTTGATCTCGAAATGACGCTCAATTCAGAGGCTGCTCCAACTGGTGGCCTAATGTCTAGCGGTCTCGTTCGTCTCGTTCGGACGTCTCGCATTGAGATTCCGTAGATATACACACAACCGGGCCGGCCGTTCGAATCAAACCATCGTACGCACAAGCGTCACGGGTTTCATGGGTCCTCTACACCTACAACTGGACTCTCCGGGGAAAAGACCCATGTTTTCTATTCCGCGTATAACAAGAGAGGTAGGGCCCCCTTCTCATAGGCGGGCTGTGTTGTACTGCGCCTTTCCCAAATTACGGACAGAATGAACAAAGAAAGCGTCAACGGGCTGCGCCGCCCTGCCCGTACACACTATCCAAGCAGGCAATGCTGGCCTTAACAAGGGTAGGTAGGACCTCCAAAACCTGTTTGCTTATGTACTCCTCGTCTACTACGAAATATCTTTCCTATTCTATATAGATTATATAGCTTTCTATGTCTTGTTATGAAATAGGGGAGGGTCCGAATGTGGCTAGAATGCTAAGGATTGGGTAGCTTCTCTGGCCTATGACTTAACTGTTGTAAATCCGCTTGGACTCGTTGATGTCGTCATTCCGAGGAGGCTCTTCGCGCCCGGGACGGACTCGGGTTCCGAGTTGGTCAGTTTGGCAAACGTACCACGGCACTCGGGCGTACCATTTTCCCGGAATTCACCGAAACGTTTTATTTGTGAGGCTTACATTACCAGGAACAGTAAGTGTCGTGGTTATCTCTGAGCAATTATTGAGAGCAACATCTGCAGCAGATTTTACGACATATCATAGAAATAGTAGGATTCACTCAAACGATTAATGATACATCAATTATTTCATTGACTGTAAGAGACGGACGAAAGATAGGGGTAAACACCTAGGGTAGGGTAGCATATAGGTACCTAACTAGAACAGGAAAATGAGTTACTTCGAGGTACTAACCCTTGGCCCTGAAAAACATCTTCGGCGTGAAAGGGGACGCTCGTCTTTAGCAGCCTGAGGATCCTGACAAAAATTTGCCTCTCGCAAGTCGATTGCTATATTCGATGAGACAGCAAGCCTCACGTCGAAGCAGGGCTCTCCTTGCAATACAAGGGGTCTGGTGCTTTTTGTGAACTGTACAAGTTGACTATTTACGTATTGTTGTGGTTGGACCCTCCGAGGTATCCGGCCAAGCTCTGTAATCCACCGGCACGGTACACGTGGGGATGGTGTCCTAAACAGAGAATTGGGGGTTCTCCCACTAAGCCTCACCGGCAGTTCCGATGCAAGGGGTTTATGTGGGGTACGTGTTTGGTAGCCATCACAATACACTACATCAGAGGGAATTAGAACACGAGCTGTAGCTACAGTCAGCTCAACAGGCGTGGAACAGAATTTATAAATACCCTAATGCCCTCGGCCCAACCATTAGCTTCCAAACAGATCATCATCTCTACATCCACACAGTCCTGTAAGACCAGCCTAGTTTCTCTCCTCACAGCAGCAACCGCCTCATCAACATGCAGACCAAGTCCATTCTTACTCTCGCTACCATCGTCGCGAAAGCGCACGCCTTTCCCTCCGAGGCCCTGACGCCTCGCTCGCTTTACTCTCGAGAGGCTATCAACCACGACGCTGTTCAACCTTTCCAAGAGACCGTCCAGAGCGGTGCCATTGGAGATGTCATTAAGAAATTCGAACCGTTCCTTCATATCGCCCATGGATGTCAATCCTACCCTGCTGTAGATGGCGACGGGAATACAAGGTGAGCAAAGTCCTAGCCTACATGCTATTAAGATTCGCTGACACCTTCTTAGCGCTGGCCTTCAGGATACGGGTAGCGCCACAGGTGGTTGCCGTGACCAGTCCAAGGGGCAAACTTACGTCCGCGCGAAGGAGCGCAATGGCCAGGTCGCCATCATGTATGCCTGGTATATGCCCAAGGACATGCCTAACAGCGGAGTGTCTACTGGCGCTCACCGCCATGACTGGGAAAACGTCGTGGTTTTTGTCGACAGCGCAGAGAGTGCCCAACTCGTCAGTGCCGCCGCCTCCGGCCACGGAAACTACAAGAAAACGGCGTCTCCTCAGCGCGAGGGTGATCGACCAAAAGTCGAGTATTTTACCAACTTCCCTACCAACCATGAACTCCAGTTTACGGACACTCTGGGTAGAGACCTTGCGCTCGTTGATTGGGATGCAATCCCCCAACCTGCTCGCGATGCTCTAAACAGCGCTGATTTCGGACAGGCAACTGTGCCTTTTAAGGATGAAGTCTTTGATAGCAACCTGGACAAGGCTTCTTCCTGAGTCAGCCTCCGGAAGCTGATTCGTGGCAAGTCAGGGTGGATAGATGTATTTGAAGACTTCAGGGGAGTAGCGGTGGTCTGTAATAAACTATGTTGTTTAGTGGACAGTGCCTAGCCGAACATAAAATGCTGTTCAAGGTTACAAAGCTTTGTGTCTGTAGTAAAACTAGTACTAGTTCTGTTAGAATAAGGCTACATCTTCGCCAACTGTATGCATCGTGGTGGGGACAGCGGGCTGTCTCATCCTCAGACTCCTTTGAACAGCCTTTGCCACTTTCTATGACTCTACTGAGACTGATTAGGCTGCTCATGATATACTAGGTACCTCCCAAAACTGCGTCCTTTGACAGGGCTATACTGGCGAGGCTGCTATATTAACAGTCACGCACGAGAAAGGAAATGAGGAAATCACAGATGTCGAGACTCGGATTGTGTATTAGGGTGTAGCAGGGGGACATTCTAAGCTCGCCCCGGAATAATACATGAGAGGAAATGAAATCTAACTGACTGAACATTAATCTAAAGCCTGCGCCTCACACATCTTCCGATAAATGCCCCCTTTTGAAATAAGCTCTACGTGCGTACCCGCCTCGGCAATCTTGCCCCCCTGAAACACAAAGATCGCATCCGCATCCCGAATTGTGCTCAGCCGATGTGCAACAGCAAATGTAATCCTATCCCCCTCTTTCGCGGCCTCCGCAAGTGCCGCCTGAACGATCTTCTCACTCTCCGTATCCAGAGCGCTGGTTGCCTCGTCGAGAAGCAGAACCTTGGGATCTCGGATGAGAGCGCGTGCGATGGCGATGCGCTGGCGCTGGCCGCCCGAAAGCTGGCTTCCGCTGGTCCCAGCCTGGGTAGCGAGCCCATCGGGGAGGGAGGAGACAAAGTCCCAGGCATTGGCGGCGCGGAGGGCGGATTCGATTTGGGAGTCCGGAGTGGTGGTGGTAGAGGTAGCATCCGGGTCGTCAAGGCCGAGTGCAATGTTCTCGCGAATAGTTCCTTGGAAGAGGGTTGGTTCCTGTTGGATAAGGGCGACAATGCCGCGGTAGAGGCGGGGGTTGAGAGATGGGAGGGGGCTGGAGTCGATGCATATAGATCCCGTCGTGGGATCGTAGAAGCGCTCGAGCATGGCGATCATTGTTGACTTGCCGCAGCCTGAGGCTCCCACAAGGGCGACGAACTGGCCCTTTTCGACCTTTCACGGGGCGTAAGATACTAGTGCATAGGGGTGGGAACAGGGGTTGGGGCAGGGCACTTACAATCATATTGATACCCTTGAGAACAGTTGTATCGGGCCGGAGAGGGTACGAGAAGCGGACGTCGTCCAATTTAATTGGCCCACCAGACTTCGGACTGTTGTTGCGGTTCTCGGGCGTCTCTTGGACCACCGGTTGGAGTTTCTGGAGCCAGAAATAGTAATTGGCCGCATTGACTCCCTTGACGATACCTAGTAGGGCTGTTAGCTGATTATTGGGCTAGTTGGGTGTCAAAGAGGCGGGCATACTGGTCGAAAACATGAAGACCTGAGCCGTCGCCTGTCCTGCATAGAACACTCCTAGGAACGCGACGAAGAAGTTGTACATGGAGGCTTCGCCCTCCGAAAGGAGCTTGCAGCCGTACCTAGGGCGTATTAGTAGCGTTCACGCATTACGTTCAAAGGCAGACTTACCAAAAGCCAAGGGCCATGAACCAATACTCGATCCCTTGCGTTAACGCAAACCAGAACATCGTCCGGAATAGCTGCCCCTTGGACCCATTGACTGCACTATCAAGCTCAGCCGTATACTTATCCAACACCGACTTCTCAATAGCCAACGACGAGACCGTCCGAATCGCCGTCACCGCCTCAGACGCAATAGAGGCACTGGCAGAGTACCGCTTCGAATTATGCCTATCCAGTTTCGCGTCCGACCGAATCTTTAACCACCCAGCGCTCACCATCGGTGGTAGTCCCGCGAGCACGACAACGAGCCCTAGGTTCCAGTGGTGCGCGATGGCGACGACGCCGGAGGCGACAAGCTGGACGAAGGCGATGGTGACGAGGGCGACGTTGTAGCCCATCAGCTCGAAGACGGATTGGGCGTCCGAGTCGACGCGGCTTGCGAGGGCGCCCGTGTCGTTCTCCCTACGGTCGAAGAACTGGAGATCCTGGCGGAGCATGTCGGAGAAGAGGTCCTTTCGGAGCTTGTGGTTCAGATGCTGTAATATTGTCAGTATTTGACAGAGAAATGTGATGGTGGTGCCAGACCTGTGCCACTGCGTTGGTGGTGTATCCCATGATAAAGTACACAACCAGAACACCGGCCGCGAGGACGATAAACATGGAGGCGTAAAAGTCGCCCCGGTCAACCATGTTTGAGCCACTGAGCGTGAAGACCTCCATGACGTTCGCCAGTAGGATGGCCTGTCCTGGGAAGAGCGCACCACCAGCAAGACACGATACAACGACCAAGAAGTAAATCCATCGTAGCTCGGGAGTGAGCATGAACAGGCGGATGACAGTGGCGATAATTCCGAGCTGCTTGTGGTTGTCGTAGTTGTCCCGGTCCTTCTGGGCCTCCATCCGCCCCTGGACGGAGCTCGCGTATCGCGTCAGAGTCTTCGTCAGCTCAACCGGCTTGCCGTCTCCCCCCACAGCCTCATCCTCGTCGACGCCAGTAGTGGAGCTTGTCTCCGAGACGGCGAGATTCTGGATCCTGACGAGCCGTGCGTAGGTCCCGTCCTGCTCGATGAGAGACTCGTGTGTGCCGTGTTCCACGATGCGGCCCTTACTCATCACCACGATGTTGTCAGCCTTGCGAATAGTGGCCAGCTTGTGGGCGATGACGATGGTGGTTCGGCCCTCAGAGGCCTTATCAAGGGCCTGTTGGACGACGGCTTCAGCGTGTGGGTCCAAGGCGCTCGTGGCTTCGTCTAGGAGGAGGACCTTGGGCTGGGAGATGATACTCCGCGCAATTGCGACGCGCTGCTTTTGACCACCGGAGAGGAGACCGCCACGTTCACCCACCTGGGTGTCGTAGCCGTTGGGCAGCTCGGAGATAAAGTCGTGTGCGAAGGCCATCTTCGCAGCTTCTTCGACCCTTTTCAGCTGCTCCTCCTTCGGCGAGTTTTCCCATTCCGTCCCGATAAGGCCGTGACGAATGTTGTCAAAGACCGAGCCGTGGAACAGCACTGGTTCCTGATACGACGATGAGCAAGAGACAAGAAGTAGGGGGGTTGGCAGAGCCTTACTTGTTGGACCAAGCGGACGTTCTTTCGGAGCCAGTTCAGGTTCAGCTTCTCGATGGGGCGCCCGTCGAGCTTGATAGCGCCGGACTTGGGGTTGTACCACCGCTCAATTAACCCAATAATTGTGCTCTTCCCGGATCCAGATTGCCCCTGAAGGTTGTTAGCGGAGGGTGGGAATGTGAAATTGAGCGGGAACCTACCACTAGAGCTGTGACTTTACCGGGGGGGGCCGTCAGCGAGAAGTCGTCGAGGACCGTGACGCCGGGCCGCGTCGGGTACGCAAAGGTGACATTCTCTAACTCAATGTGTCCCACCGTCTCCTCGGGTTCTTCTCCGCTCTCGTCAAAGGGGTTAATCTCGCTCTTGCGATCAATCAATTTGAACAGCTGCGACGCAGAGGTACCGGCCCTGGAGAAGTCAATGGAATATGGCGCGAGGGTGGTGAGACTAATGGCGGCAATGACGATCGACAGCAGAACCCTAAGCCTAGTGTTAGAACCAATTGCTAAATGTTCCCAAGCGTCATGGTTTGGTGTCCACGTACGTGAAGATGGTTCCCGAGTCTTCAATCTCACCCCTCGCTAGCATGCGGATGCCCTGCCAGAATGCGAGTCCAAAGCCCAGATAGATGATCGTGTACTCCCCAGAGAACAATACGCCAAACAATGGCCCGTTCTTCTTTCCCACCTTGTGCGCCTCCTCAAGGAACTTGTCAAATTTCCTCACCAGTCGCGCCCTCATCTCAAAAGCTTGCACTGTCCGGATACTCGAGAGCACCCCCTCCGCAAACGAATTGCTCTGCGCAAATATGTCCAGAATCTTGGTCTCATTCTGTGCCTCCACGGCCGCCACCCCACCAGTAACGATAATTACGGCTGGGGCAATACACAGACAAATCAGCGTCAGTTTCCACTGCACCACAAATGCAACGATGAAGGCTGTGACGAAGGCGGAGATTCCCTGGAAGCCGAGGCCGAGCTTCTCCGCGATGCCGGCCTGGATGAGGCGGCCGTTGGAGGTAGCTTGTGTGGCAATGGAGCCGGCGGTGCCGAGGTCATAGAAGGCGACCTCTTGGGAGAGGGCGGCACGGAGGTAGGCATGGCGGATATTGCGAACGACACGAGTGGCGGCATAGGTGAGGAGGGCGTTGTACAGGAAGGGGAGCACAAAGCGGCCGATCCCCAAGTAGACGAAGTAGAGGCTTCGCGTGAGATCAGTATGTGCGCTTAGTTTACACTCGAGGCGGGGATGAGGGGAAGAAAGCTTACGCTAGGTCGCTTGCATCGTCACGGAAGGTGTCCTTGTCGGATATCCCAGAGACGAAGTCGGTGATGACGGTGATGAACTTGCCAAAGATGAGGTTCTGCAAGGCGATTCCCGCTCCAGAAGCGATGGCGGCGAGGATGGCGATTCCCTGAAGGGTGTATTCGAGGCGGCCCGCGAATGTGAAGATCCTCTGTGCTGGAGTTAGTCGAAATGATCACGGAATGCCAATGGTTTCGACGTGTCTCACTCCATAGCCGCCATTCCCACCCTCTTCTGCCTTAGGGGATTCAGGCGCCGGGTGGGTCCCGGAAGAGGGCGAATCCGCCACGCCGTTTTGCTCCGACTTTTCGGCCCCCTTCTCGTTATGTGTCTCTGGTTCTGACGGCATCGCGGCTGCGCCCATACTGTCGTCGCGGAGCGCTGGCGGTCCCGCGAATGGAGACGCCCAGTTTCAATCGTAAAAGAGATTGAAGCAAAGAAAATCGGGGTGAAGAATAAAAAGAATGGGGTGAGAGGCTAATTAAATAGTCGCGCATGCCACCAGTCCGTCGCAGCGACAGCTGATAAACTCAGGAGTCGGAGTGGCGTCCGACTTGGAGGGACAGAGTCGAAGAAAAGAAAATGATTAAAGAAGTCAAAGTGCACACCCTCGTCTCCCAGCGTGAAGAATTTCCACTGCGCGTCACCATCGTACTCACAAATTGAAATGCTGGGGCAGAACGGCAGGACCCACAGCCGGGTGCCTTGGCTCTAATTTGCGGGGTCCTTAGGAACGCGGCGGCCTATCAGAGACCATAGCGGACGAGAGATGACCCGTCGTCCGTTTAAGCTTGGGGCTCGGTTCACATGGCCCGGGTGCCCGCGGACCCCGAACGGGCTTGGTCTCTTGTATTTGAGGCGGTGCTAAGCCACGCTGGCCGGTCAGGCAGCCATCATGCCTGGATCTCGCATTCTCGGGGCCCGTGGAACGCGAAAGCGGTGCATCCGGCTCGGACCATCCAGTTCGCAGCCGTTGTCCCATCTCAGAGTGCCCTTCTCACGTCGTATTGGACGTATTGGACGATGCGATACCCACTCCGAATTCTTTTCCAACCAGGTCCCTGTCCGGAAGGCCACGAAGCCGAATCATCCCACTCTATGGGAGGGGCTCCGGCAAAAGGCCTGAGGCATTCTGCACCTGTCTAAACGGAGTATTGTTTAGTTTCCAACTTTTGCGCCGGGAAAGCCACGACGGCTGGACTATTGGCGATGTCGTTTCCACGCCAAAGTTTCCTCCGCACTGGTAGCACTTGCGGTCCCCGCCTGTCGTCTTGTCCCCCGTGGATCGGGGTGAGAGCCGCTGGTGTGCTGTAAATTAGCTTTGTTTGTTTTTGCTGGAGAGCGACAGCCACGGGCTCAACATTCGGATTAGCACAGCAAATGTGTTGCCCCAGTGCGTATCTTTCACTCTCATATCGTTTTCCTCAGGTGTTGTCATTGAAATTGGCACAAAGTGCCGGCGACCCGAAAGTTGTACATGGTGTATGCCTGAGAGGCATTCTTGGCTGCAAGGCCTTCTCCGAGGCGACATTGTTCGCCTTAAGCCTGCCGCTTGGTCGCCTTTTCAATGCACATCAGGCCGCGTTCAGGTTGCCAACGATGCATCTTGTAATCCTCCCTATTTATGGTGGTGGGTGGTCACTGGGTAATTCGGCAGTTGTCGCCGAACTAAGAAAAGCTGCAAATCCTCCTAAATTTCTCCCGAGTTTTCGAGCCTCATGGAGATCGGGCTCTGATGTTAATACCCGGCGACCATCGGCTTCCCAAGGCCGCGAATTTAAACTCCGGCTAGTCTTTCTGCGCTAGTAATCTCGTTATCATCCCCTTATCCCCTCCGTCGTTCATCAAGGTTGAGTATACCTCTCGGTGTGATTTCACTGCCGTATTATTCGGGTCGCCTCCACCGAAATTTACATAACCTTTTTTGTTCAGCTCTGATGGCTGAGGCTTTCGGTGTCTTCGCAGCATCCGCCCAGTTGGTGGGATTGCTAGTTAGCTCGATAGTCGAAACCAAACGGCTCTGGGGGGAGATAAAGCACGCTCCATCCGAGATACAGGACCTCATAGACGAAATCCAAGCATTCGAGCCTATACTCGCCGCTTTGCAGCCCCTGTATCACGATGAGGACGAAAGGGATGGTGCCTACGTATCGCGGAGCGTAGAGTGCCTTGATAAAGCCCACAGAATGTTGGATGACGTTGTCCGATTGCTATGGAATGAGATCAACACAGCTCGTGGCCGCCTTCGAAGAAAGGCCGTTGCTGCAAAGATTGTACTCCGGAAGTCCTCCGTGGTGCATCTCAAGGGCAAACTGACAGCTGCAAAGCAGGTGCTGCAGCTGGCACTGTCACTTTCCAGTTTGTAAGTTTTGGCAACTGCATCCATTCTCTTAGCAGATACTTAAACGTCACCAGGCATTGGACTAGACGGTCCTACGAAGTGAATACCCAGATGCAATCTGCTCTTTACAATATGAGACAGACTAAGAAGGGTATGGACGAGATAAACAAAGATGACAGGAAAACGACCGTGCGCCGACAAACATCAGTGGCTACTCCTTTTGGAAACCTCTACGTCAGATCCGACGACTGTGCGCGTATAGTTACAATACACTGGCCATATTGGTTGACGGGATCTGTGTGGCGCCTGTGGATGCGTAACCCCTTCTTGGACCTACGATTCAGACAATACAACATTCGATCCTCAGAAGCCGACATCTTCGCGTGTATTGGAAGCGGAGATGTTGAAAAGATGCTGTTCTTATTTAATAGGAGAGATGCGTCTCCCTTCGACTGCGATATCAACGGCAGGACATTGCTCTACGTAAGAAATAAACGCCGCCTACTGCCCGTCCTTCTCTCAAGTTAACACTTGCTAGTATGCTGCTGCTTTTCATCAACCGGCCATTGCAAGGCGGCTGCTGCAGCTGGGTCTTGGCGATTGCGTAGATGAGCACCAAGGGAAGGGCATGTGAGTTGACGGCACATGATTTTCAAAGACACGAATGAATCGTTCTGCTGACACCGGGAGCACCCCTCGACAAGAAGCATATCTGCAATCCTTAACCCGGTGGAATAGCGCTGGGGCCCGGGATGTCGTTGAGTTGTTTCTCGACCCGGCGCGTGATCCTCCTGATGCGAATAATTGCCGTTTCCTCCTATACGGGTGCGCACAGGGACCCGACAACCTCGATGTTATCCGCCAGTTCCAGCAAGAGATCGCACCGCAGTTCGTCGACCTACCACCCAAACTACGCCTTGAAGCCGCTAGGGCGTACTGCCTTAGTGGCCATTGGGAACGCCATCCCGACGCCACCGTGTTCGAATTCTTAATCAGAGGAAATGACAATATCCAGCCTACCGAATATAATTTTGGTAGTGATGAAGGATTCTCCTTGGTTCATTCGGCCGCAATATCTCTTGGAAGGACATATAGGGAAGGAATAAGCTGGCCGGCGAAGTGCAATAAGGAGCGAGAGGATCGGTGGCTGCAATTCCTCGGTCGTGTCCTAGGAGAACCAAGGCAGGAAACGCTTCATTTGGTTGAGCACGTTCGACATCAATACTCAATTGACGTCGGTAAATTGCCGTTTGAGGCGGACTGGGTCGGCACACCGCTATTATCCATGCTCCGGGGCAGCGTCGTTGAGAGTTCGTGGGACAGCAACATGGGAGCCGCATCACTCAAGAAGCAGTGGGAAGAGTGGCAGCATATTCTAGCATGTTCGTTAGGAAATTGGCTCACCTATATCTCGGGAAGAGGAGTGAACCTCGTGGAGTACGGGAAGCGGGAGCAGGAAATTCTCTCATCCTTGCCTGGGTCAGCCGTTGATTTCACGTGGACTTCCAGCTGGTGGTCGTTTTCGGAACGGTCTACCGTGACGAGATGTTTGCCGGTCCGCCTCTGTCGATTTGAATTCGACGTGAGGCCTTCAGACTGGCTGTTAGCCTGGGATCTAGATGTTGAGCAGTTAGCCGGCGAATTCTGGGGACTTGTCGAGAGGGAGGGCATCGTGTACAGGAGAATTCCGGGGCAGTGGGTAGATTAGTTGTACTGCCCCCATAGTTACGGTAAGGCAAGACATGCAACGAATATGGAGATTGTGTTCTTATGATTAGATACAGTCATATCCCGCCAAGGTTTTGGACAACCCGCTATCTTGATTGGGTTTGAATTTTATAACTGCGTTAGAGCCCTCCGTCTTGATCGGAGTTCGAATTTAGTGTTATAGAGGATCCGTCCCCCACGCGCCCCAGGGCCCAAACAAAATCCGCCTCTATCCTAATCGATTGTTTCAACCGTGCAGCCGTGTTAGAGAGACCCTGCCTATTATATACGTATACAGGAGTAGTCTAATGACACCTCCCCTCTATATAATCCAAGATTATTATTATATAAGGCTTATATGTAGCTAAGATTCCAAAGTTTATTAACCAATTTAATCCTAAAAGCTACCTCAATGGCTTCTTGTTATAGGTTATTGTGCCTACATATGTATTGCCGGTAGCGAGCCGGAACGTACCGTTGCTCTTGAAAAGCGCAGTCAATGAACCAACGTACAGTTGGCTCATCACGCACCTTCGAGCCGTGGTGTAGGGTGTTGCGGTGACGCATCAAAGCTGAAATGCTGAATGCTAGATGCTGCTTTAACCCAGTCGGGCCAGCCTGTTACATCTCCTACCTGCTCTCTGAATAAATCCCACCCCTGTCTTTGCTCGCGCTATTTCCAGTTGTAGGAGGGTGTCTACGGAATCTAATATACTACGTAAATTCATCGTGGTATTACAGATCCTTCGGCCAGAAATAGGCGAATAAGAGGCACCTCTGTTTTGCGCCCCAATGCAATGTAACCTGGCCCCGCATCTCTGCCCAGAGCCCTTGCTCGTTGTCGGCCCGTTGGAATTTCATCCCCCTGCCACTGCACGATAATAGGCGGGCTGCCAGCACCCCTGTCCCAGGAGTGCATTGTAGAAGGTGAGGCTCTACGACCAGGGGCTGTTTGGGCCGCGATTGCATAACCGCGGAATTTTCTCCATTTTTTCTTCCTCCCTGCTAAAATCGAAGTGCCGCCCCGCGCTTTTTACCTCGTCCTCTGCCTGTCGTCAGACGCCTGTCCGCGTCTCCCTCGCGCAGGCCTTCCTTGACGCCCAGAATGGCAGACTCCGAGTCTAGTGACAGGGGTACTTACAGCGCCCTGAAATCCGGAATCGCGAACCATGCGACCGGTCCCGCCGCCCTGGAACATGCCACTCCCGCGCCCAAACGGAGAGCGCTCTGGGATCGCCTCGGGCCTGCGCGCCTCTCCGTCCTCTTCGTCGGCTCGGCAGTCCTGCTCGTCGCGCTGATAATACTGGGCCTGTTATGGAAGGGGTCGATGAGAGCCACCACCGGCGCGGACCCGCGACGACCCTGGATTGACGTCCTCAGCTCGAATTGGGCGACTAGCATGGTCACGATTTGCGCGGCGTTCATGCGAACCTCAATATCTGTCCAGGCAAGTTTATTGACAGCGATGTTTGGCGCGATATTCCTCGAGGTTATTGGTGTTCCAATATTCCAGGTGCCATTTTACTCTATCCTCAGGGCCGTCGACGCTGCGCCGCACGACTTGTTGTTCACACGCACGTTCTACTCAAGAGGCTTCTTCACGCTCTCCATCTATGTGCTCATAGTCCTCGAAGTTTTCATCATTCTCGCATCGCAGTTCACTTCCACCATTCTCGTATCCGACTTCGAGGACGCTAGCTTCACCAAGATGAGCGGCTCCATGACTGTGCCCACCTGGGAGACGTCCAACCAGCGTGGCCTCCGGAAATGGTGGACCGTGGCCCCTGGCTCGAGCTGGACCTTCGCCGAGGCGTCAGAGGCCCCAGCGACTGACCTTGACGACACGGGCCACACATACCGCGCGTTCCTCCCCTTCAACGACGAGTCCCGGCGCACGAGCCTGCGCGACTACCGCGGCCCTGCAGTCGTAATGGACCAGCGCGTGGTTTGCGCCCAGCCGGCCCTGACCGACCTGAGCCTTATGCTCATGGGCTTGAACCGCGTGGGCTTATCCGGCTTCGCAGAGCTGGACCCTGCTTCGTTCCCAATATATAAACAGCCGGAGCAGACGCCACGCGTCAACTTTTCCTGCCCGATGCCATTCTTGACCCCGGATACGGATATGAAGGAGAATCCTGAGACCGTGCTGTGCTTCAAGCAGAAGGACGTGGCCACTATCTACCTCGAGGACCCGCTAGTAGGCGACGGCATGGCCGGGGACACGAACTATACTGCGATCGGTGAAACGCCTAGGCTCGGAAATGTGAAGGACGACACCATCTTCTTGATTATCGATGTCCTCTCTGCCTCTGCACTCCGAGACGACGACCATTTCCATTTCGGCAACGTCACGGCGATCCCCGGCGACGGCCCCTGGGCGACGGTCACTAATGGGTCAGCGACAGATACGAAGGCACTGCGCGTCACGACCTGCGTCACCAACCTCAACTCCCTAACCTTCACCGTTGACATTCACGGCTCTCGCCCGCGCACGGAGCCCACACTCCAATGGGACAGCAAAACATCAACCTTTGACACATTGGCGCTCCGAGCTCAGCTCGGCGCCACACGTACACGCGAGTCCCCTCCAGACCGCGGTATCCTAGAGCTGGGGCCCAGATCAAGCTGGGAGGACGGCGGCTTTGTGAACAAGTCGCTCCCCGTGGTAGGCTTCTTCGAGGAGAACGTTGAGGTCGCGTTCCCCTTCGAAGAGGCTGCCGCTATTACGCTCTCGAGGAGGGAAGGACTAGACGAGAGCCACGGGCACCCGGCTCATGGGGCTGTCTTTCTCGACACGCTGCAGGAAACGGGGAGTCCGGCGCGGGCTGCGCAGGCGACGCTGGCGAGGATTCACCAGATGGCGTATTATGACCAACTTGCGCAGCAGAGCACAAGCGCGGGGGCAGATACTTCGTTCTCTACTTCGGCGCTGGTGCCTGTGCGGTTCAGGGGGTTCATCGCTGTTACGGCGCTCACCGCGGTGCATTTAATCATCGTGGCAGTCGTGACGGTGATGTTCTGTGGAATGACGAGCTATACGCTTATAGGACAGCAGTGGCAGGCCGTCTCTCACGCCCTCTCGGACGAGATGCAGCCGCTGCTGAACCAGGCGGGGAGGATGAAAGATGGAGAGGTCGAGCTGCTCGCGAAGGCATCGTCGGTTGACCTGAGGAGACGTGTTGTTCTTCGAAATCGAGGTGATGGTAGTGTTGTGCTGAGCGCAGCGGAACCCGTCCCCTCGTAGTTTCGTCGTTGCGTTTGGACTCAAGAGGAGATCCAATCCTTCTGATAGGCTGGGGGAAGCTGTTCAGGGGGAGGGTGTGTCTAGCAGCACGAAGAGCCCGGAAAACGGAAGGAGATAACTTCGCGTGGCCAGATCCTGCGCCAGAAACAAGTGAAAGAGCGGGCTACAGACGAGGGTGGGGATGTTGGCCTTGGTCTTTGCTGCATTAGGTGTATTATTGGCTTGGCTCTATTCACGAGCACCGCTATGCCTCGGGGTTTGTACATACGACAATGACTTGTGGGAAGTTAGAAGTTCTATGCACTCTCTGACATGAATTCAAAGTGATAGAAAAATGCTAAGACCCCGCTTAATTGATAGTAGCGCTAGGGAACCGTGGTGGCTCCATTTTTGAAGCCTGCTGCATGCGGGCGGCAACATTTTTCTGCTTCCCACCCGGCTCTTATGTAAACCGCAAGAGACTGGTTTCGTCAATGCGAAGACAAAATTAGGCTTAAGCCCTTAATAACCTCTTCTCTGGCCCGCTTTGACACTCCATTCCCTTATCTCTCATGGTAACCCGGCTTCGCTTCAGCCTTTGTGTATAGTGAGATTCATATCTGCCCTAGAGTCTGAGATCAAGGTGCAGTTAACGTCAGACCTTGGAAATATATGATCGGATGGATTCTTGTTACTGAAACTAACTTTACCGCCGCCCAGGCATTCCTCAATATATGACACATCTACACTAGAAACGTCGCCGAAAATGATAATGGCCCGTGCACCCTAAGAACGATACATTACGTCGTACTGGCTGCCTCGCTTGAATATGGTTGCGAGGAGTTATGACTGCGACTGAAAATATGGTGCACAGCTTTCCTAACATTCGGATTTGCTTGTAGTCGGCATTGGTGGCTGTACATCGAGGGCGAAATTTGTCAAGTCTCGATGATAATATGGTTAGGTTTTTGCGGTGGATATTGATTTAACCGTAGTGAAAGCGATTGTAAACAAAGTCTCGCACGACACAGGGCACCGCCTACCAACGGAACTTCGTGCAGCAGCCAACAAACGGGCCATTCGGTGGGGCTGTAGGGGTTGAGTACGCATGACTTCGGTTGCGAGAAAGAAACTGCCACCCCAAAGGCGATATTATCGCCGGCCACTTGTGACAACCTGTGGTTTAGTCCGGCTAAACACCCTCAACGCCCTGCCTCCCTTAGTACCATCAAGCAGCCCGTATAAGGCGTGCGACTCCCTTTCTAAGTGGTTGGCAACATCGGTACACTAAACGAAAGGGCGGGACGATCCTGCCAGCGATTACGACGAATTAGTCGCGGATACACGCTAGTTAAGGAAAGCCTAGCGAACGGTGGGGTAAGATAATGGTGGAAAAATTGCCATAGTAGTGCCTGCTGCTCATTTGTTTTATCCTTTGCTTGTTAGCCCAAGCGGCGGAACAATTTACGGTTTTCGACAGCCAAAATCCGGGCCATCTACTACACAGACTCATCCAAATCCCCGTAGCGCGCAGCGGATTCTGCGAGTTATGTTCTCCGTGCTATAGTCTCTGAACTTCTTGCAATGGGTAACTAAGTGGTTTCGTAAACCAAAGCCGTAACTTGTCTACACACATAGATTTTGAGATTTCGTTGGAGGAGGGAGAGGACAGAACGGTGAATACTGAGCCTAGTGTTTGGCTGGGCCAATGGCTCCATTGGGTAACGAGGCATCATCGACCTCTTTCATGCGTTAGAAGTGTAGTTAGACTGAGGATCCTCTTGTCTTGGCATTCCAATTCCCCTTTTTTCATTATTCATTATTAAGATAATTATGTCCAGGTCCACCAGCACTTCCCAATTGAGCAACGCACAGTTCGCTGTAAGGGGGAATGTGATCCAATTATCATTCCCACCCTGTAAGCACTCTTTGTGCAGACAACTGGCGAACAATGCCCTATTGGAATGCACAAGGGTTCAACAATCACCTGTTGGCAGACAGATAATGTCGGGGGGTACTAGGGTAATGGTCTGAATTAACCAGGGTAAGCCAAGGGTTTCTTGATATTCTGAAAATAAAAAATATAACAAGATGCACTCTTATTGTATATAATTATTATCCTACATAGAAAAATGTGAGAAGTGGATCGCAGCAAAGTCTCAGAGCTAAGAGATCTTCTCCACTGCGCTAAGACTTAGGATAAGTTGTCCACAGCGGAAAAAGTGAGTTCCTCTCAGGGAGTCACACATCAACACTAACAGGGACAGGAGACGGAATTTTGGTCCAATTTTAGTCACTCCAGATTCTACATCGTTATACATATAACAGGATGGGCGAGTTTAACTAACTTATATATAATTATCAGTGTAATTAGTGGCCTGTAATGACATGCTCAGGTGGTTATAAGTTCACGTCTCGCATCTCGAGAAGACAATAATGCTTGGAATCTTTAACTCAGATACTCTAGCCTTATAAGCCCTGATCTTGTCTACAGTTCTCTTCTAGAGTGCTTCGGTATCCACAGTTGCAGACTCTCGATCGAGTGATACAGCCCAAGATGTCCTCCATTTACTCTGGGCTCTCCGAAAACGTATCTCGCCCTGAACTCGCAGCCATGCAGTATGCTCATGCTGCGGTAGTCTACAAGGTATGTTTGCAGATGAAACATCCAAATTGATGCCATTAGTGACTAAAGGACAGACGGTCGAAAAGGGAACGCTAGTCCAAGCGGACCCGGAGCACCGATGGAAATGCGTGAGTCGAGTCCCATAGAATGTCTTTCGGCATTACGGATACTTACCTTGTTTCAAAGTGCTGGTGCACCGAGGAATCTATCCCTATGGTCAAGGAAAAGTGCCCGAATCCTGGTTGTTGCCACAAAAGGTGTGAACATTGCCGGACGTTTACCACTACGGTTGATACGCACCAATAATTTGACGTTCATCCAGGTTTAGAACATCAACGCCATCCCCTCCATATTTAGCGGGTACAAGCACATTATAGAGGAGGCTTCTGTTGATTCTAATGCTCAAAAAAAGATATGAAGAGATAATACGTGATTTTCTGTTTGCTTTTCTTCTGATTCTATTCCCGGTTGGGGATATCTCTGGCACATTATTGTGTGCTTTACGTATTTCAGGTTTGATTTCCCAACCAGTCGGAATGCTATTGGAGGAGCTGCCAGTCCAAGGTTTAAGCGGTAGTTATTCCTATATAACATTACGAAAACGTTGGGGAGGGAAGCAGGAGGTGAGGAAGCAGGAGGACCAGATTGAGAGGGGTATTCTGTATCGTTCTCAGGCTCGAGCAGCCAGACGTTCCTCTTGGGCAATATATACTCTTCACCACGGTTGTATTAGAGCCGGGCCATGGCGCCTTTACCTTCATTCAAGAAGAGATTTTCGTATCCAACCCCCCGGCCCCACCTGACCCAAAAATGCCTGCGGTATATAATGCCATTCTCTCGGTATGAGTCCGGATTATCATGCTTCAAATGGTTATTCAAGACCTTGCACTCAGGCTCCTCTTTTCTTCCCTCACCAATCCTTGTCTATGGTAAGCATCAGCCCTGCGTTCAAACAGGAAACAAACGATGGACAGCACATGCGTATATTGCATGAGACAACCAACATTCCAGTCGGACCATAGTACATACTACACAGTAATCCATACTATTCCAACCACATCACACAGGATACTACACACTGTCCCATCGACAAAATTCTAAAATACATCTAAGTCACCAAGAACGTTCTACAACAAATATTTATCAACATAATTTCTAAAACGCCATCTCATCTCCAATCTTAAAGCAGTAAAGACAGGTTGTAGCAACACGTCTTCTAATCAAGTGCTCTGTGAACTATATACTAGTTTCGAACGGCTTAAGGATTCGTAGACATTGAAACAGCTTCGGCTCACCCCAGTTGCCTTGAAGGAGGGAGGAGTACAAGGTACCTCAAGTTCCTGCATGCCAAGCTGTACAGTATTGTTTACCATTTCGTCATAGCGGAAGACCCTGGTCAGAACAGATTCCACTTTGCACAGGCCAGGCACTCCCACAGTACATCAGGAATTTGTTAACATTATTATTATTAATTTAATTTATTTTATTATCTTTTATTTTTATTATATTTTTGGGGGAAAACCATTCGCCTTTCTGTCTCTAAGCTCGGTGTCACCGGCCGTAGGACACTTGAAATAGAACTGTTCGCCAAATCTATGGTCTTGTACTCTCACGACTTTACTACATCGACCCTCTAGAGAAAAGTTATTATTTTGTGTGATTTTTTTTTTTTTAAAATCCGTTAATGGCAATATTTACAGGTCCCGTTTCTGTTCGACAGTACGCATCTGTCCATCACGATACGAGAACGCCATGAAGATCGCGGAGGTCCTGCGGAAAAAATCGGCAAGACCCGCGCCAAATTGAGAGCTTTCAGATCTTAATTTGGCCTAGTCTTTGTTTCGGTGTTCGAATCTTCGTCGAGATGGGTTACCTCGTAAAGGAAACACGTTTCACCCACATGGGACCACACCACCTATCCTGGCCGCAAGGGAATTAACCCTGGCGCTTTCTTGATATCTTTGGGAGCTAAACTCTTACTGTACAATCCTGTATTACCGTCTGGATAGATGTCCCTTACGTCGCATTAATTCGGCTGCAACCCGTTTCATTCCGGCGCGGCAGCTGAATGAACCCAATAAACGGGGCCTTGCCACACTACCAATGGAAGCTGCCGGGTCAAGCGAAAGTTTTACGGGTGCTTACCTTCGAGTATGAGACTGGTGATCTCTCCTAGCGATTCCATCTTTTATAGTCCCTCGTCGCCCCGCCCGAGGTACGCGAACTAGACGCAGAACCTACCGGCCAAGGGAATGGATGGGTATACCGCGTTCGATACACCACGGGATGCTTCCTTATCTCGACCGGCCTTGGATGGGTGCTACGTACTCCTCCGATGAAGGCCGAGTCCCAGTTCTGTGCGATGTCTTGCAAGCCTTGAGGCAAGGACGAAGAGGTGTTTATTATTGGCGCGCAAAACACGCGGGTGCCATATGAGGGCGAAAGAAGAGTCCTACGTCATAGAGGTAAAGGATGAGCTACTCAATCTTACACTAGCGGTACTTGGATGTAGTTGGCGACTTAATCTGGCCTTATCCGTTTACGGGGTATTCTGGCGAGAGGACAGCCAATCGGCAGACAGACATCACAAAAGTGGGCGTGTCCTGCAAGTGCCGGCAGGCCGACGCTGTTTAAATATAAAATCCCCGACCGGGCTTAATTTATCATCATTGCCGTGTCACGTAGATAGAGCGGGGCGGTTGCCACATCCCCTGGATATATATAACATTTCCCCGTTAGACAACGCGAAACAAGAAGCTCTTGAAAGCGAACTCTATCCTCCATACTTCTTCGCTACACTTTGATATACAGGTAAACTATGGCTTGGACCTCAGTTATACTCACGGTGCTAGTTGCACTGCTTGCGCGAGATGTGGCTACCCAGACCGGGGCCGCGAGAGGATCAACCTTCCTTCGATTCGGTTGTTCTCAGCTTGTCGTGGAACGTTCGGATCCTTTAGTCAACCCGGGGATGCTACCGACGCCACATATGCATCAAATCGTCGGAGGAGACTCCTTCAATATCACTGTATAAACCCCACCCATTCTCACCCAAACAAGACAAACTAACCGCACCATTGCCTAGATGGATCCTTCGATCATCGATCCGCCCGCGGCATCCACATGCACATCCTGCAAAATGAGCGAAGATTTCAGTAACTACTGGACAGCCTCCATCTACTTCCGATCCCCTCAGAACGGCACGTTCAAGCGGGTTCCCCAGATGGCGAACGGTCGTCTGAACGGCACTTTACTAGAACAAGAAGGCGGATTGACGGTATACTACATGCAACCTTTCGGCGGCACTAACATGAAAACGACTGCATTTCAGCCGGTATGCAGATAAGACTAGCTACTCTATTTGTATTCCAACCCTAACATCTCCAAGGGCTTCCGAATGATTTCCGGGGATCCAATGCTCCGTTCCAGGCCGGAAGGAGCTCTTACAAGATGCCACCGCTGCCTCGCCGCCAGCGAGCGTACGATGGGTGGTAATGGAGCCCCTTGCGACGCAAGCGATACAGCGGAATTCCCAAGGAATCCTTGCCCCGGTGGCATCCGCGCCACGGTCATCTTTCCCTCGTGCTGGGATGGAAAGAACCTGGATAGTACCGACCACATGAGCCACGTCGCGTATGCGCCCGGCGGGGCGCTCGCTGGGGACCAGTGCCCGAGCACTCACCCCGTCCGGATCCCGCAGGTCATGTACGAGATCATGTACGACACATCGGGTTTCGCGGACCCTGAGTATTATAGAGATGGTCAACCTCTTGTGTATAGTTTTGGCGACACGTGAGCGTCTACTTTTGTGTGTCTGATATGCACTACAGTCTCACGACTAACTTGATTCCTAGAACTGGATACGGCCAGCACGGCGACTACCTCTTTGGATGGGAGGGCGACTCCCTCCAACGTGCTATGGATGTCCTCGGGACAAACTGCTGGAGCGAGACCTGTCCGGAACTGAAATTACAATCCGGCGAGGCCCTTATTGGGTGCACGAAAGAGACTCAATATAATGAAGACATTGGAACGGACGGCTGTGAGTTAAGAGCCCTTTATTATCGACCCGAGATGAGTCTAATAAGTGATTAGGGCTCACGGAACTGCCTGGTGGCGCAGAGGTGGTTTAAAGGAATTTTCGAGGCCGAACTCCGGTGTTGAATGAAGTCTGAATTCTAATTTGACTGTTTTCTTTTTCAATGCTCCGTTTTGATTCTGCTTGTGGCCATCCCATACCTCGGCTACGGAAGACGTTCTTGTTATCGGGGCTCTGGTTACTCTTACTTGTCCGCACCAGCAACGCCTGCGCGAAGGGGTTAGTGGAGGGAATATTTGTGGCCAGGAATTGTGTGATATCTGTCAGTATAGCTTGCCAATTCATTGCGATATACCCAGGGTGATCAAGAACATTCCATTTCTACGAATTCTAAAAAGAGAATTTGAGGCGACATCCCGGCAGCTGCATGGTAGCAATGCTTGAGCCAGGAGACCACTGGGAACCTAAATAGCTTTGTATCGTAGTTCGTATACGTCACCGCGATGCAACGGATGACCAAACGTCGAAAGACATTGCTGCATCTTTTATACCCGATTGATCCCCCTGAAACGCATCGTGATATATTCATTTAACCCCCCTGATATATTATTCAGTTAACCCCTCCCCCCACTAACATCCACCGAAAAGATTATCATTATCCAACGAAGCTAGAAGAAACGCAGAATCTAAGCAAATTTTGCATCTATATAATCTTTGATATTGAGGAGCGCAATAGACTTGTCTCAAAAAGAAAATCATTACGGGCTACTGCTGGGATAAGCAATCGACGATATGCGCACCACGCCGCCTCAACACCATGGGAGGCGATTCAGACCACCATCAGGGAGTACATGGAGCAAGCCCAGATTGCGACAGCTAAATAATATATAGGATTGGCCGACTTTGATCCCTGGGTGAAGACTGCGGCCTTCGGCGCTGGGACGACGTGCCAGTGGGCAAGAAGCAGTCAGGCAGCGTCAAAAGCAGAAGTAAATAAAAATAACGGATGTGCGTAATGCAGCGTGGGGTTGACGTGAGGATACCGAGTTTCGGAGATGGCGTGCGACGCGCCTGTGATTGCGTGGGCTCCAATTATACAGGCAAACGCCGAATTACGGACCCACACGCTCCGTGTGGCTCCCGAAAGGGCCCTCTTCCTGCCAGTTCACTGGTCGGAATGGCGCACACTTAGATCTTCGAGTGCCAGTGCTAGTGGCTGCCGACTACGTCTATGGTCCTGTCCCACGCATGATGGTCCGGATTGGGATTGGTCTCGTCCACGACGCCCTCGATGACGGCCCCGATTGCGTGAACTGGGCCGCCGGCGAGCCATCCAAGCCCCTCGATCCGCTTGCCCGGGTTGATCTTTTGCCGTCATGAAACCGAGCGCCATTTAATAATCGTGACATATTTGTCCAGGGCCAGAATTCAAGGCCCCCATCTTTCCGTTCCCACGAAAACCTGCTGTCACTCCTATCCGAGCAGACAACCTACCCCGCGCGGCTCTAGACCCCTGCGAGGGTTACTGGGCTATCCCCTCATAGCTTCCTCTCACAACCCCTCGCAAGACAGTTCTCTCCAACAAATTTTGCCTTGGTCTTGTCTCGAGAGCCAACCATGGCCCCAATCGCTCAGCCACCGCTGCCCAGCGTGCAGACCCAGCTGCTATTACACCAGCCCCGGTCGCCGTATGAAACGTTCTCGAAGGGCGGTGTACCCGAGCTGAGGCCCGGAGAGTTGCTTGTTCAGGTCGAGGCCATCGGACTTAACCCGATTGACTGGAAGTCGGCGTGAGCTTTGACCTTGTTTAAAGCCTCTTGGGCCATAATTGTCGTTGCCCACTGCCCGTCCGGCTTCGCTAACTATTTTTAATGCAGGGACTTCGGCTTTGCTCTACCGCAACTACCATGCCTTAACGGCCGCGAGTTTGTCGGCACGATTGTCTCTGCCAACGTCCCCACCGGGTGCCGCCTCAACATCGGCGACCAGGTACCTCCACACCCCACTCCATCATTATCCCCGAAGATGCCGTCTAACAATACTTCCTTCCCAGGTCCTCGCCGTGGCCACCGATTACCGCGACTTCCGCAAGTCCGCTTTCCAAGAATACGCCGTCGTCTGCTGTTTCAATGCCATCAAGATCCCCAAGGGTATTGACCCCTATGAGGCCGCCTCCCTTGGTGTTGCCTTCGTCACCGCCGCACTATCACTCGGAATCTGCTTGGGCATGACACTTCCCAAGCAGGGGAAGCTCCCCAGCCTTGACCTACTGGCAACAGCACAGAGCCTGGGCTCGGAGGGCGTGCCATCGGACTGTTACGATGAGGTTTTTGACCCGATATTTCCGGAGAGTCGGCCGCGGAAAGGAGAATGGATCTTGATATACGGGGGTAAGTAGTGACGCCCTACTCTGCGGATCGGGATATTGGTGCTAATCTGTGTTGTAGCGTCCAGCGTCACGGCCCAGCTGTGCATCCAGCTTGCGAAAGCTGCAGGGCTGAGGGTCATCGGGGTAGCGAGCGTACGGAAACACTCTAGGAGGCTAACCGACCTCGGTGTTGGTAAGTTCAAGCACGAACTGCGGACTATGGCCCCTGTCTAACACTGTTGGTAGACGTCCTCGTCGACCGGTCCGACCTAGATCTTGCCGCGAAACAAGTCCATGAACACACGCAAGGTGACCTGCGCTTCGCGATGGACATGATCAGCAAAGAAACCTCTGCCTGGTGCCAAACCGTACTCGCATCCAGTTCCTCTGTCCACCCGAACTCCACGCAGAAGATAAATCCAGAAAGGCACCTTGTCTGCCTGGCCAGCTCACCCAAGATCCGTGAGCCCGGTGTGAGAGTCCATCAGGTCCCTGTCAAGTTATTTCACGAGAGCGAGGACCTAGGGTGCGTGTTGAGTTACTGGCTGTATCACTCGCTGAAAAGCGGTGCGGTGAAGTTGCCAGAAGCGCAAATTGTAGAAGGTGGGCTAGAAGTTATCAATTCGTGCTTGGAGCTAATGAGGAGGGGTGAAGTCTCAGGGAGCAGATTAGTAGTAAAACTTAAGTAACCTGACGAATTGGAGTCATAGAGCGTATTTATCCGTGTCATCCAAGAGTTTAGGCCTGTATGCATTACTGTATACGAGTGAAACTAGCGCAATGAGAAACGGAAATTGGAGATAGCAGTCAGATTCGATTTACGTTGTTTGAATTGAGAATTGATTCCCTCCGTATAAGCATTAGATTTCCCAAGTCGAGCTATGAATATGCTCCTGGACGTTTCCGCCGGGTCACCGACCCCCATTCGTCTACAGTCTAATAACCATACTACCTCGAGTTAAATGCAATCATTACTAGAGCAGATGCAGGCTTACCCCGTAGTGGATGTTTTGCAGACAGCTGCAATTGTACCGCACATTGTCAGGCCGAGTCCAGAGACAGGATGTCTTTGGCCAATCCCAATGTCTACACTACGAGGGGTTGCATAACTGTATACTTTGAATGGTGAGAGGGCCTGGTGGTATAGGAGGGGCTGAACGCAGACCAAGAGGTTGTATGCTTCCATGTTCGCTACCCATTTTAAGCTTGTTGAGATATGTGATACCACGGAACCAACTCTTATTTGGCGCTATCAAGCCTCAGCGTTGAAGGGGCAGCAGCCCCACCGGAGATATTTGTCAAACGCCGATGCATGACACGAGTCCCACCCCCACACGCCCGCCCTCCCCACTCGTGTTCATCGACATTCCTCGGCGAGTTTTCGAAGGCATGCTTTTAGTGCGGATTGCATCAACATCAGATACCTAATTGGGGGAAACCCGCACCAGCTCACAATGACACGCAGCAAAACTCCACACACCATGAGAACAATCTTGAAGATCATATTCCTCGTCAGAACCCCATGCTCTTTGTCACCCGGGTGCCAGCGGATCGGCCCATGACGCCATGCGTTGCACCGTGGTTGTGTGCCGTAGAAAGTACAAGTGATCACACCATTCCTGCCGCAAGATACGTGTTGCGGTTTGTGACTGGTATCCGGATCCCCGGGTCTGCTATATATTAGCGATTAAGATGGAAGATCGAACGTCCCTGTTCCTGGTTGACTCAAACGCCATCAACGACCCTGACCCCTGCCCCATAATCAATATTATTAGATCTGCAACACTGCTAAGGCACCATGACAACTGTCAACAAGACGGTCCCGTCCACTGACCCTAAGGTCTACGACGAATACCAACAAAAGTGGGCGGAGCAGCCGAACGACGAAGCGGGGTGGGTTCGAAGAGCTAAGGACGTTGCATCTGTGCTCGCCCAGGATGCTACTATTCGGGACAAGGAGAACAAGTCACCCCGCGCCGAGGTTGCGTTGCTCAAGCACTCGCAGCTCACGAAAATCCTGGGCCCAAAGAAGTACGGCGGGGGCGAACAGCCCTGGAGCGTCGGCTACAAGGCTATCCGCGAAGTCGCAAAGGGCGACGGGTAAGATGCTTTTCCACCAGTCACCCACTTGCAGAACACTTACAAAACTCCTCATTTGAATAGATCCATTGGTATGCTTCTCGGCTATCACCTCCTGTGGTCTACGATAGGCAACGTCGTCGGTTCCCCCGAGCAGGCCGACCGCCTCCAAAACCTCATCATCTCGAACAATTACTTCGTTGGCGGCGCTGTCAACCCGCGGGACAGCGACCTCAAGATAACCCCTGACGGTGACAACATCGTCTTTGAGGGCGCCAAGCACTTCAACACCGGCGGAGTCGTCTCCGACCTGACGGTGCTAGAGGGCGTCTACAATGGCACCGAGGACCATATCTTCGCCGTTGTAAAGACTGAGCAGCCGGCGATCCAGTTCGCCCACAATTGGGACAACATTGGTCTGCGGCTCACCGAGTCTGGAGGTGTCAAGATCGACAAAGTCTCGGTGCCTTGGGCGGATGCTTTGGGGTGGGACATTGACACAAAGAAGCCCGATCCGGCAATCCTAGGAATCCCCTTCGGGTCATTACTGCTCCCGGCGTAAGTGGAATCAACGCTTCTCAATCTCAAGCTCCTAGTTAAGTAGATGTTTTATCTAGCATTCAGCTAGTGTTTAGCAACTTCTATCTCGGAATCGCCTGGGGCGCCCTGGACTTCGCCTCCGACTATACGAAGAAATACACCAGAGCTTGGCCATTCGGCGGGGAGGTAGGCTACTTGCTTAATCAACATGACCATTTTTATTCATCTAACCTGCTTCTAGACAAAGGAGAAGGCAGAGGATGAATTCTACATCCTGTCGACCTACGGCAATTTCTTCGCCCACCTACGCGCGGCGACATCTCTCGCCGATAGGGCGGCCCTTGAACTCGACGCGCAATGGAAGTACAATACGGACGCTGAAAGTCGGGCAAAAGTGACCGCCGAGGCCCGCGGAGAGGTTGCAGAATGGGTCGCCAGCGTCAAGGTAACAGCCACTGATACGGGCTTGCGGGTGACTTCGGGTGTATTCGAGGTGACAGGCGCTAGGGCCACGGCGTCCAAGGTTGGGCTTGACCGGTTCTGGAGGGATATCCGGACACATACACTTCATGACCCAGTTGCTTATAAGAACCGCGAGCTTGGGCGGTACCAGCTCCTTGGGCAGCATCCCACACCGACGTGGTACACTTAACCGAGGAACATAGGATGATGCCGTCGTGCCTAGGGGAGAATTGCAAAGTGAGCTCTTTTTATATCAACATCACATCTTGCAACCTCTAGTCTAAACATGCACCCGCGTATTCCCATGCCTTGCTTTGATGCATGGGGGGCAATTTAGAATGCCCGGTGACGTTTTATCACACGACGCCGATGTTGGTTGCCGTGGATCTGACTTCACCTAAGCCCAGGTTGGGCACCTTCTGCGGGCAGAAGCACCAAGTGCCAAGGAAAGTTTCAGATACGGGAATTCATAGAGTAGTAGATCTATTCTTTAGATGTTCTCGCCCCTGTGGCCAGGACCTCAAGCGGGGTGGGCCGTTTGAAGATGCCGGCAACTCCCACGCGCGAGAACCCAAGCGTTTATTGAGCGTGGATGACAGAAACTTCTCATGGTGTTAACGACCGCCTGTGAGTGTCCAGCGCAATATGGCTATTGGGTAGCGAAAACCGAGCGGTAACCCTCCATCCCCGCGCGTCACGGATAAGGCGACTCGGGTGGAGGACAAGGTACGTGGCCACAGCTAAGAACATGAGCAGCGCATCAAAGAGGTATATGAACACCTCGTGCGACATCACGAACCCATCCTGCCCCTGCGCGTACTCTATCAGCCTCACAAAACTCCTGAGTATAACCAAAGTCGTGATCGCTTCCAGCGCCCTAAAGTGGTTCTTCCAATTCAGGGACGGATCCTCAATCATGACCGCCATCTTATCTCGCGAGATTCCTCGACGTGCGTGCCACGTCATGAAAACGAAGAAACTCAGCGCCACAAGCTGCGCTATCAGACCCGCGAGGATGACGTTCCTGCTCGTCTTGATGACTGTCTCGTCGCCGGACGCCGGGAGAACAGTTCCGGCAATCTGGCTGCCCAGCACGCCCACATCTATGAGCACATAGATCTTGGCGAGCCAGCGTGGGCTGATCATTGAATGGCGCTCGGCGCCAAGGGCGATGATAATACGGCCAAGGGTCATGTATATCGTAGCGGCGATGAGCGGCGCGGCGGAGAGGAGGAGGAAGTTCTGGAGGATCCAGGGACCGAGTTCGTTGGGGTCATCATTCGACCACGCGCGGCCGTAGTATCCAAATACCTCGGCTGTTCCAGTCATAGTTAGCAGAACTCTCACCATGAAAAGGAGACAGAGATAGGGCGGGTCATACCAATTCCGCCAAGTATTAGGGGGATGAAGAACCATGCTCGGAGGCGGAAAAGGTAGAATAAGTGGAGTAGCGTGGCGAGGGCGAACAGAGCGACAAAGATGTAGGCGGCGGGCTTGTGCGGGCGATAGTGGTAGTAGACGATAACCTGCGTGCCGTTGATGATGGGCCCGAAAGGGGGCACGCTCGGGAAAGTAACGCCCGCGTGGTCGCTCATCGTATCTCGTTCCGGGACTGGTAGTTGTCTCTTGCGCAGAGTCGATTCATCTGGAAGAATGACACCACTAACTCCTAGGGGCGCACTTACCCTTATATGAGATGAGACGCATGGTTGGACGCGCGGCGAAACAGACGCCGTGACGTCTTTATCCTCTTATCACTCCGCGGGCTAACTTTTTTTTGTTGGAATTTTCGCACCTGAATGCGAAAAAAAAATGCGTCGGATCTGTCTTGTTTAGGTTTTCGGACTAGAATGCGAAAAAATGCGTCTCCACTGATCGGCAGGGAGGCGCGATCCACAGTTTCACTAATCCCTTGGGATGATGGCGGCGATTCGCACTAGTATCTTTGCCATTTTTTTTTTGGAAGGGGGATCGGGGACGGCAGTCTCAACGGAGAAGACCGTTTCCAGACTAGCGCCAGACCGTGTTCGATACGAGATCCTGGCTGTGCGGCGATAACAAGCATAGACGCCAACAACGCTGCGTCGGCCCGTATGGGTTTAAGGACAGGGGTCAAATGGCAATTCCACATTGCCCAGCAGAAAGTCATCCGGCTGAACTGAGCCATTCGGATCACTGTTGGGGCAGCATCCTGTGGCAGAGAGGCCACTCGCCGGACAAACAGGCTGGTCTGCGATACAAGTGGTCGTGGCAAGGGAGCCCTGATCAGCGTCACAGGCGGAGACGCCTATTCCCATCTGCCGAAACTCGGCGAGACACTCCGGTGTCTGCCATGACCAGGGGACCAACATATCAGCCAACCCCGATTCGCCGCCGCGTCCGAGCCAGAACGGAAGCATCGACCCGTCACCCCCGGCCGCGTGCGTGAGTTTCTCGGCCGTGAACGGGTTAGCCGTGTCCTCTCGCGGCCTCACCCCGTGACCGAGGAGAGAATGGGCCTCGTCGTTGTCTATGCTGAACAGGAGAGGGTCATCGTGGGATGCGAGGGCGGCATGGTGCTGCCCTGAGCCGCCCAAGCCATAGCCCAACTTGAACATCTCCAGCCACTGGGAATTATCGGCCGGCGTCTGGTTCCACGGGTCCTCGTCGTCGTACAGTATCAGGCGCGCCCTCCGGCGCAGCTCCTCGTCCGTAACTACGGCTCCCCGCTGGCGCTCCGCCCGGACGAACTCGCCCAGCTTCTGCGTCAGCGCTTCGAACGCGGTCGGCGGCGCGCGCGTGCCGTCCGAAGGCCCAGCTCTCTTCGAGCTGCCCCGCGACGCGCTGAATGGCTCGGGGTCATCTACGCCGATGAGGTACGGCGGTATCGCGTTCTCGACCAGCAGCGCCACCGCAGGGTCTAGCCCCCTACACCCCTTCCAGTCCTTCATTAGCGCCCCATCCCGGAAGTGCTCCGCGAGGTGTGTGTTACGCTCCGGCCACGAGACGAAGGTCTCCCCGCAGAAGCCGCATCGGCAGCGTATGCGGGTCACCTTTGAGCGCCAGGCGTTAGCCGCCGGGGGTAGCGCATGGATGCCGTGGGCGACGCGCAGGTGTTGGCGGAGGTGGTCCTTTCGGAAGAAGGTACGTGCACCCAGCGGCTTTGCGGTACATTCCGCCCCGCGGTGCGATGCAATATGAGTGTCACTTGGGTTTACGGCGCCACAGAGCGCACAGGACACGGAGCTCTCGTCCTGTGGGTCGACGTGCCGGACGCCGAATGGGAGGCAAGTCCATTTCTCGAGTACGAGGTGCAGCGTAGCTTCGTGCCGAGTCCAATCGTACCTCGTTCTGAAATTGTCCGTGCAGAATGTGCACTGATAGGGACGGGCGTTCATGGCACCCTGGGCCTTCCCTCCCGCGACGCGACGACGGAAAGGCGTGTGCCGCTTGTTGGTCTTGCGTCGGCGGCGACTCTGGTCTAGAGAAGGGAACTCTGAGGAGAAGGCTGAGCTGTAGGAATACGCCGATGACGAGGCGCTAGAGCTGTCTGAGCTACCAAGCCCTAACGAGCTGGGGCTGGAGGACTCCCAGCCCGGGGCCACATCTAAGAGTCCCGTTAAAGCCGCGTCCTCCGAGGCCCGGGATATGGCGTGCAGCGGCACGGGCTCGTCTTCTGGAGGAGAGTTTCGCCAGCGTTCCATGGGGGTCAGGTCGCCCCACTGCCCCGTACCCCATTCCGCCGGCGCCGACGACGATAGCCGGTGCAGGGTGCCGTCATCGGTCTCGGCCGGCGAAGGAGACATCTTGGGCAGCAGCGATTTGCCACCGCCCCGTCTCCGCTCGTTAACGAACCACTGAGAGATCTGCCGAACTGTCATCCCGGTCTCATGGCTGAGGGATTCCTTGTCCTGCTGAGACGGATAAGGCCATTCCGCGTGCGCCGCATACCACGCCCGAAGGATACTGGTGGCTAACTTCGTATGGCGGATAGCGGACCGCTGGGATGCGGAATTCCTGCTCGTCTGGCGCACTGAGCCTACTGTCTCGTCCTGGTCAAGGAAGCGTAATGATGACGGTTGACTAGAGGGCATGTCGTGAATTTCATCCATTTAGTAGGTTGGGAGCAGCCCGACGCTGGTCCCCGGCTAGGCCGTTTATGCCTTCCCGTTCGATGAGTAGTTTTTGCAGTTGTTCTCCACTGTCTGGGTAAGTCGCACCTCCGATGCTGACTGCAGATGCGATACTATCAAGGAAATCAGGTGTGTGTTGGATTGAGGGAGGACCGGAATCAAAATCATCTCACCGCAGGTGGATCGGGTATCATCTGGCAGTTGCTCCCAACTGCCAGAAGATACCGACTTGCTTCAAAGTGGAGGCTTTCCCCGCATCGAAAGGCACAACTGGACCACTCACAAACCACAGGAGAAATACACCACGATCGAGTCCGCTAAATTCCCTTACGTATGTACAAGGAAACCATTGCCAACATCTACTAATTTTTGATTTCCCGTCTAGCTATTTGGTGCCCTTGGAGACGCCAGGCAGGTAATGGCGATTCACCCCTCCGCCGCCGAACATCCTGATCCCTGCCGCTACACACTATTATGTAATCACGTCCGCGACTCGATACTGGTTAACGGTCGCCTACAACAGATGATTTATAACGCGCCTCGCGAATCAAGAGGCCCCCTCTCTGCGTCCATTCCTTCAGCCTCATTGCGGGCGAATCCAACTCCCCTTTCTTTCAACAGATTCCAGTGGATTCCCTTCAACGGCCACGGCGACATAGGCACACTGGGCTCCTTAAAGAGGGAGCTCGAGGCACAAGTGGACACCTGACAGGCTTAGGAGCTCGCTCATCCGGCGGGCTCAAGCTTTCCTCATGTTCGGATGCAAGATGCACAGGATCTGCCGGGTGGGAGCGTTGAAGGTCAGCGAGCGGTTCGTTGTTAGGGTACGAGGGGCCTCGCTGCTCTCCGCTTCGGGAGGCATGTCGTGCTCGGCGCAGGTTTACCGTGAAATCGTATATAAGGTCGAACTCGCCTCTTGGAAGAGCATCAGCCTCCCAATCCCTCTTGAAAAGTCGCCAGAGAACACGCGCACCTTGCCCGCACCTTGGCCAGGCGCTGAGTCAGTGCTCCTAAAGTTGAAGTCGTGTGGATCTGCCAGCTCCGTCTCCGCGTACCTCCGCACGGCCACTGCACCCTTCTCGGAGATCTTGAGGCCTACCACATCGAGGCCGCGGAGTGCCGGCATAGCGATGTCCTAGCCCTTGCCGCAGCCCCGATTGTCATTCCTGGTTAGTGTGATATTTTGTGGACGTGGGGATGTGTATGTCATTCCTGCGCCAGTCCTCCGCCTTTCTCCTGCTGTCGTGATCCTGAGTGTATGTGTGGGCGAATGGTATCAAGGTTAGCTTACTGGTACAAAGGCCCTTAAGCGACATCCATCATTGCGTTGTAGGGCCTCTGCATTCGTTTCAATCTACTCAATTTGAGGTGCCAATGGGTGGCGCTTGTCCCAGAGATCCGACTCGTCGGTCTCCCACAAGTCTTTCCACCCGAAAGACTGGCTTTTAGGGTCAACTTTAAACCATGAAATATCAGAACACATCCTCTTGACTTGTCGTTGTCATCACCATCATATTCGCAGCGCCATGGTTCGCGATGTGGTGTTCTCCTCTAAAAAGGGCTTCCTTTAATGAATTGGATTTGTATTGCTGGGGGCTTACCGGTCGGCGAGATGACGAAGGGAGCGCCCGGGTGGAGGTGTTTGCTCTGTCAACGCCGTGAGTCGTGTGGAGGTACTCGGTTTGAGAGAAAAAAATAACACTTGAGCGGGGGGAGATACACTGTAATAAATCAGTACTTAATTGGTTTAATATAGAGTATCACCACATCATGGAGGGTTGAAGTGACGATCTGTCGGTGACTTTTCGGTTAGCTCCTGTTTACTCATACCCGTCCGCAGCTTTTGCGCTGTAGTGTCATAAACACCCAGGGCAGTATCCACCGCCAAGACGAGCGAAGCGACTGCTGACCTTCAGCACAGGCATAAGCATACTGGATGAGCGCAGGGTGGCTGGCCTGCGCGATATGCGTACGCTCTTCTCCGCTTTCCCGGGAGGTTACCCCTGCACCTTCTCTTGAGCTTTCGAATCCGGACGGGGTTATATGTAGGGCGCCTCGGGATCTCGCCCTTCGCTGATCAACCGTATAGGTAGTTGGTCTCGAAAGGAAGGTCGATGCGGAGCCGTTCCAACTGGTGGTCTAATGTCTAGTGGTCTTGTTCGTCTTGTTCGTCTTGCACTGGAATTCCGTAGATGTGCGCCCAACTGGGCCGGTCGTTCGAATCAAACCATCGTACACATAAACCTCACGAGTCTCGCACACCCATAACTCGAACTGGATTCTCTCGGGAAAAAGACCCCTTTTTTTTTTCTTTCTTCTAAGTAGAAGGGGGGTTCGGTCGCCTTATACACGAGCTGTGTTGAACCAGGCGTCCCCAAACTAGGGACCCACAAGTTACCGATAGAACGGACAAAAGAGATGTCAGCGGGCCACGTCCCTCTGCCCGCACACAATACGTAAAGAGGAAATCTTAATCAGATCGTGTTCCTAAAATAATAGAATTGTCAGTCCTGTGTTACTTTTATGGCTAGGCGTTTTCTTCTGTTGGTGAAGCTCCCTTGTTATGTGTTTGCTATTCGAGTAATCATGCCATCCCATACAACACGAGAGCCAACAACTGCTACTCCTCGTTATTAAGGTTTCTACCTTCTTAGCCAACAGTAATTCCCTAAAAAACGGGTACGATAATGCACCGGACAGCCGCCATGGGTGTGGCCGGTACAGGGGCCTTTGCAAGCTGTATGGTTCGCCATACTGACACAAGAATCGGCGTCGGATAATAGGGCCTGTGCGGCGACCTAAGGGGCTGGAACCCAATTCTCAGTTGAATTCAAGGGATGCCCGGTGGCGAACAGGTGCTACTATGTTCCTGTGCCGATCCCTACAGCAGTCAGTAAGCTTGTGGCGATGGGAGCATTAGACAGGCTGAAGACGATCGCAAATCCTCTGGCAGCAAACTTGGTGCTGGGGGCTGTGGAGGCACCCTGTATTTGGGGACCCCTGCTTCAGCTGCTACATAATTTCGATGACCCGTTGCCTCTATGTTATACGCAATTTTCGTCGCTGAAGCCAATATCATGTTTCCGACCCGGACACTACAGGGCCTATGATCAAGGCCGACAATAACCTCCTAGTCCTCACGAGTCTACAAAAAGGAAGCACAAGTTTTACAGAAAGACTTATATCAAAAAGTTTGTTATGATGACCGCAGGCGTCAGTCGAAGTAGAGTCCATAATAAGAAAAGTCCCGTGCCGCGTATATCCACTCCGTGATCATGCAGGTAGCTGAAACCTCGGCCTTGACGATGGAGACCAAGCCTGTTGGGACGTGGGGTGGGTGCCACAGTAGGGCGTTTCCATGACACCTACCCCACTTGGCCGCCCCCTTCAGCTCCTGGGACACAATGAGTAGCATGAAGGCACTTCGACTCTTTTGAAAGAGAGTGTATAAAATATAACTTTTATCGCCCCCTCCCCCCCCCAACCCCCCCCAAAAAACCTGTTTTATGGTATACCAGGTTCTCTCACTACTACTCCTTCACTAGAATTCTTCTAGCCTGAAAGGGAGACGCACGCATCCGATCTACGATACCAAGCTACCAAGCACCCATCAGCATCGTCGCGTATATTTCAACTCCTTAACGAGGCAGACTCAGACTTCCCAGTACTTCAGGGCCTACCGCACTGCGAGCTCTGGCAAGTTATTTTGCCGATTATACAGCAGCAAATCACCTCAGGACCATGTCAGCTCCTATTACGACTGGGTTCGGCGAGGCCGTGCCGCCAGCCCCCCGACACTCCGTAACTGTCCACATGGGAGGATGGGACACCGTGGAGAAGTACGGTACCGACTCTTCCGCCGTCATCCCGCAGTTCAAAAACGCCTATCCCCGCATGAAACCCCATCGCGACATTGTTCAGGTAAGATCGTGTTCGCACCAGGGGGCTACCCCAACCCACTTGTCACTCTTCACTAACAGTCACGGGCATCGACTCCCGCAATACCAGCTCTCCCATGCGGTCTTAGAACACATAGGTGCCGTTGAAAATCAGGCTTGCTTCCTTTTCTCGTCCCGGCAGTCCGCCAACGAATGCGTGGAGTACTCCACCTCGGCCGCCCGTGACAACGGCAAGGGCAAGAAGTCTGTTCCACTCCGAGAGATTTCGGTCGTATCATTGGAGGCCGAGGATTCTTTCTACGCGGTCGTTTTCCCACTGGAGTACCGGCCTGTCGTGGCCGGTTTCTGGAGCACGCCGGGCGCCGGGGTGTCTTCTCGGTTCGCAGAGACCAATTTGCGTCATCTATACCAGCTGAGGGTCCTAGAAACATCGACTGGAGAAATGAGGGGTGAGCAAGAGCACAGGCCTAAATTTGACAGCCTAGAACATCAAGTTTTGAGAGAACGGATCGTATCCTATCTCAAAAGGGCACCACTGGAGCCGGAACAGCAGCTACCTACCGCTAATGACGTTTACCTCTACCCGACAGGCATGGCCGCAATTTATAAACCGCACAGGTATCTCCTCAGCGAAGGGCTCGGTACAACCATCCTCTTCGGCATGGCCTTTATGAATACACTCACCGCATTCGACGAATTCGGCCCGGGCTTTAAACTCCTCGGACAAGGCTCGGACGCCGACCTCCTCGCCCTCGAGTCCTTCCTCCGTGAGGAGAAAGCGCACGGTCGGCCCGTTCAAGCCATCTGGGCCGAGTTCCCTGCAAATCCTCTTCTAGTGACACCAGATGTCGCCCGCCTCCGCGAACTGGCGGACGAGTACGACGTGGTGCTCGGCATTGACGACACGATTAGCAGCTGGGCTAATGTTGATGTGATAGCGCAGGCAGACGTGCTCGTCACCTCCCTTACGAAGTCCTTCAACGGGTACGCCGACGCCATCGCCGGCAGCGCGGTCCTCAATCCCGCGTCGCCGCGCTACACCCGTCTGAAGCCCTTGTTCGAGAGGTTGTACGTCCCAGAGCTGTACGTTAACGATGCGGCTGCCATCGAGCGCAACAGCCGCGACTACCTCGACCGCACTGTCCGTCTGAACGCAAGCGCAGAGACTGTGGTAAAGTACCTGGAAAAATGCGCGCAGGACCCTGCGAGCGCTGTTCGTGCAGTGCATTACCCTTCAATCAATCCGTCGGGGGTGCACTATAGGCGCTTCATGCGACCCGCAACACCCGAGTTTACGCCCGGCTTCGGCTGCCTCTTCAGCGTCGAGCTCGATGATCTGGACTGCACAAGGGTATTCTACGACGCGCTCAATGTGCACAAGAGCGTTCACCTAGGGGCGCCCTTCACCCTCGCGTTCGCGTACACCATGTGTACATATAAAAGGGATTTGTCCTGGGCGGCGCGGTACGGGCTGAAGCCCACGCAGATCCGGATCTCTGCTGGACTCGAGGATCCAGAGATTTTACTTGAGGACTTTAAGGTTGCGGTGGAGGCGGCTAACAGGATCAAGGCAGGGGTCTGAGACGGTACACGAAGCAAGCGGGTTAGTAGGCTCGGGTTTACTCGCGGTGCAAAAGCGATTAGTGAAAGATAGTGAAGAAGGCCCATGTATCCCTTCTTTGAGACATGGAGGGCATGAAATCCTACTCCAACGAGTTGTAATTCTTCTTGTTGATCTGGCGTCACAAACAATTCTGGCCGAGAAGGCTGCTGGGTAATGCTGTCTGAATGGTCGTCTTATCTTTCGCCGTACAATAAGTGGTGACTCGCGCGAAGAACATAATGTAACCAACGTGAGTCTTGATCGGTATACAAGCGTTGGCGCCATCCTAGTTCCTCCCGCCATTACGCGTACAGTGGCGCAATTTATACGGCTGCTGTAGGTACCACAGGACTGGCAACAGTATAGAGTAGATGTGTCAGCAGAATATGTGGGTCGCAATTATCATTCAATATCTTTCGGCCATTCCGCCTCCCGAATTTTCGCATTCGATCTGCTAACCAAATCCGAAAATTCCTCCTCACATTTCTCGCCAGCACACAGCTGCCTCTACGACAATGGCCGGCGAGACTCGGATACTCAAGGATCGCGATAGAGATACGAATCGAATCCGGCCGCATAAGAAGTCAAGGAGCGGGTGTCTAAATTGCAAACGACGCAAGGTTAAGGCATGTCTGAGGGCTTGTCCGGTTTTGTATTTCGAGTTCATCACTTGCTAATGCGATAGAGTCTTATAGTGCGACGAGGAGAAGCCGACCTGTGCTAACTGTGTAAAATTCGAAATATCCTGTCGGTACCTGTCATCCGCGGACAGGCCGTGGCAATGTCTTTCCGCCGATGCGGCGCCGACGCCGTCGACACCTGGGGCACACACGAAACCGCAACAGACAGATCCCCCGCGCCGCGGTCGCGGCCGGCCCAGGAAGGACTGGACTGTAGCCTCGCCTCCAATTGCAGACCCTGCTCCCCAAGTAACGCCGCCCTCCCCCTCCTCGAAGGCTGCCTGCTTCCTGAACGTCAGCGATTCCGAGCTCCTCCTCCACTACGTCTCCTCCACAGCCGCGACCTTTGTATCAGGCGGCCACAACAAGCCAGATGACCCCATCGTCAAGTTCTGGACGCACAACGCGCCCAGAATCGGCCTCTCGCACCATTTTGTCCTCCACCTTACTCTTGCGATCGCGGGCTTCCATCTCGGCCACCTCCACGCCGGATCCTCCGAACAGAAATCGTACGAATCTCTGGCGGGAGACCACCTCTCGACGGGCCTTGCGGAGATGACAGAAGCATTGTCGAAGTTCGAAGATGACAGTTATGGGGCGCTTTACGTTGGAGCCACTCTCGTCTGCTACTGTACCTTTGCGGCTGGGCCCACAGCGCTCAGCGACCTCCTTTTGTGCGACGTGGAGGACACAGGCCCCTTGAGATGGCTACCCTTGATCCACGGCCTTAAGTACATACGAGGGGCGGCCGACCCGGAGAAGCTCTGGTCAGGCCTAATGGCTCCGCTCAGGCCCTCCGGAGAGTCTAAGCCCCTCGATGGTCCGACCTTCCTCCGAGATGGCTTCCCAAGAGTCGACTGGGTGGGTCATTTCGAGAGACTTGGAGACCTAGTCGCGGAGAGAAGCAGCGTAGACCATACTGTGTACTTCAGGTCATTCGACTCGCTGCGTAGCATATACGCCGCCACCTACGGGGATAGCGATGGCCATTACGACGGCCCGCCGGAAAACCAGTTCATCCACGGCTGGCTTTACCGGGTGGAGGACGACTACGTTTCTCTGCTGCGCAAGCACGAGCCTCTGGCACTGATACTGCTGGCGCACTTCGCGTTGCTTCTCAAGACCATGGATGATTGGTATCTGAAAGGGTGGGCAGAACATTTGCTGCGAAGGACGCGGGAATATGTGCCTAAACATTTGGGATATTGGGTAAGCTGGCCGGTGGAACAGGCTGGTATGAATTCGCGTGACAACGAATGGAGTGTATAACAACGCTGGATCTGGTCTAGGGAAACAGGGCATTGTTAGTTTCGGGACATCTTAGGACCGGCTTATGGTAGGGGTGAAGGCAGATATTGTCTAAGTAACTCTTGGGCTGGACCTCAAGAGGCTCGAACTGGGCCCAACCTAGTTAGTAGATGTAAGGTGCTACTATTGTAGGAGGACTGGTAGGAAGTAATTTGTTAAAAGCTAGCCTTTTAAAGCCCTTGTATCTGATAAAGATGGCCGTCTCTTCCAAGTAAGCTTAGACCCTAGGCTCTATGCCAAGCAGCCAGGGTTGTGGATTCAGTAAAGGGTCCACAAGATGTGCGGGTTTGACTCAGACGAGAACCGAAATCGCAGAGAGAAAAGTTAGTACCTTCGCTTCTCGATCGAATAATCAACCATCGTTGCATATCGTAGGCGAAGGGACACATCCTGCGCATATAGCCTCTATTCCAATAGGACCGTCGAACTTAGCTACTAATTTAATAAACCTTATTCAATCGCCCTCAGCCCAATTGCATTACAAACCCAAAGAACCTGCACTTCCGCATCTCATAGTACGCAAGGCAGTGCATCTTTAGCCGGCCCACGGGAAACGCATGACCCGGTCTCCAAGGCCTCAAGGGCGGACGAAACGTGCGATCCTCCGCTCCTATATTGGTTTTCCAGCCAGTCAGAAAGGCGGGATGACATCGGAGTACGTCGGCCTCTTCGCCGTAGAATGGCCATTACTATTAAATATTACCCGGTGATTTTCGAACTCGCCCTACGGTTTTAACCAGACGCAGTCCCCGCTACTGTACTACCTCGTCATATAATCAATCTAAGGCATGTCTTAAATTCGCGCGTCTCTCGCTTACTGTCCTTCCGAGGACAGGTACTCTCTTCCCTCTACCTAGACTTCTGCGATGCAGGATCTCGAGTTGCAGGATTCCTAGGCCATGGTAAAGAGCAGTAAGTGTAGTGTGGTCAGCAATCAATTGGCAGATTGTTTTGGAGATATTTCACCTGCCGGATGTTGCATAGCCGGCAGGGAATTCGGTCTGAGATACTTTGGCCACTTTTAACATATGCCCTCTGATGGATATAAAGAGCTCGAACTTATCCTAACCTCTAAACGCGCTGTTCTTCTATCTTCTCAGGACCTCTCCAAGTCTTCCCAGACGATTACTACGCAGGTCCATCATAATGCGGTGCCTCTATTCCTGTGCCCTCCTTGGGCTTATTGTCTCTAGCAATGCCCTGCCTCATGAGCACGAGGTACAATCAAGTTTCCTCAGGCCGCGAGCCACTAGTGCGGATTGGAACGCTCCCCGCGCAGACGACGGCGGCTTCCTCACCCCGCGGGCCAATGCCCTGTCCACCGCTCATTTCAACTCCCGCCGCTCTACAATCCCGCAGAACACCTCGGCTAACCCAGCCGCCGCGCTATTCGATGTTAATAGGCGCATGCCATCGGGCGTATGGGAGGACCTCGGTGGCGACATGGCTTCGTACCCCAGCCCCGTATCGTGGGGCGGTTATCGCCAAGACTTGTTCTACATGGGGAAGGAGAAGACCTGTCAACACAAGTACCTCGACAACGATGGCTGGGGCAGCTGGGAAGATCTAGGCGGGTCTTGCGATAGCCCGCCGGCCACATGCAGTTGGGGCCACGGCAAGATGGACGTATACGTCAAGGGCACGGACGGCGGTTGCTGGCATAAGGGATTCAAGGAAGAAAATGGTTGGGGTGACTGGGAAGACCTCGGCGGAAATCTCGACTACGAACCCAGCACGTGCTCAACTGAGGAAGACAAGATGGATGTCTATGCCTCGGGTCCCGATGGCCAGTGCTGGCACCGCTCGTATGATGACAAGAACTCTGGCTGGGGTGAGTGGGAGAGTCTTGGGGGCTACCTCGACAGCCCACCCAAGGCCGTGACCTATGGCCCGGACCACCAAAGCGTCGTTTGCAAGGGCGACGACGGCGGGGCTTGGCATAGGAAATGGTCGAAAACTGATGGCTGGGGAAACTGGGAAGATATTGGGGGTAACCTTGAGGGTGCACCTTCGGCGTGTGCCTGGAAGGGGCGCGTCAATGTGTGTGTTAAGGGGGATGATGGCGCGTGCTGGCACAGGGAGTACAAGGATAATGTGTGGGGTAATTGGCAGAATCTGGGTGGAGATTTGAAACATCCACCGGATGTGGTGGCGTACGATGACAAGATGGAGGTGTATATCGTAGCACCTGACGACGCTCTCTACCGTAGGACCTACGAGAACGACCAATGGTCGGAGAACTGGGAACACCTGGGTGGCAGTCTGGACACGAAGCCGAATCCAGTAGTGTGGGACAACGGAAAAGTGGACGTGTATGGTATGGGAACAGATGGGAGCTGTAAGCGTTGCTATTAGCCGGCAGACTCTAAACGCGCATTACCAGAGACCACCCAAAGCAGAGCTGGTAGCTTCAGGGTTGAATTACCTTTTCCACAGGCATTACTGACAAATGGGAACACAAGGAACTTCTATGACATTTAATCGAGGAATGGGTATGGAGATGGTGTTAGACTTTCAAGCTCTAGCTGGAGTTGGAGTTATCCGCGCACGACCAAGCAGAAGAACCCCCTTCCGCGCTATATGAATCGATAATGCTCATGATAGCACCATACGTGCCAGCGCCCATCATAAAAGTGCCAGAGACAATGACAAAGACACACCATCCCACCATCAAGCACCACCGTAGAGTGGGTTTCTCCTTACCACTGCTCCAGTTGTCGTAAAGCCACATACAACCCATCGGCTGGAAAGACAGCAGGGTGCCAAACAGGGCTCCAGCTAGTGACACGATGCTGTCGAATGCAGGAATAGCACTGGCAAGGATGTATGCGATAAGGGAGACCCCAAAGCTAGAGCCTAGCCAAGTAGCCCAGTGAACGATAGAATTAGAGGTAAGGTGTTTCGATCCACGTAGCGCACGAACGAAGATGTATTTACTCGACACCTACACCTTTTTGTCAATTCTCACTACTTCACAATATGGTCAGGACCCAACTTACGTGAGCAAGAAGAATGCCAGAGACAAGCAGTCCAGGGAAGGCGATGCCATAAGAGACCTTTTTGATCGTCGTGCCAGCGGATCCAAGAGCGGGTGACGCAACATAGGATCCACAATAATAGTAGACCACAATACTTACAACTAAGAAGGTGATGGTGACCACCGATTGGCAGAGTGCTAAAGCTCTAGGGTATAGATGAGGATCCCTCATCTCAGACACAATAGGGAAAAAAGCACCTGTCCCGGCGTATGCGAAGATAAGAGTTGACACGGCAGAGGAGGCCTCAGCGAAAGTCGGGTTACCGAAGAGTTTGAAGTCAGACTGCCACTCAACATCCCGAGGGGCAGTTGGAGGCTGGTCTTGGACCCCCACAGCAATGGTAACAGTGCCAACTATAAGATAGCATTAGTACCAGCTATCAACAGAAGGATATAGTTTATGCTTACCGGCTGCAATAATACACCCGGCGCCGACAATTGCGAGCCAGGTAATGCGGCCGAGGGTGCGGAGGCTGGAGAGGACGAAAATCAAGACGAAAGCGACGGCAACGAAGATGGCGGTGCAGGCCCCGTGCTCGGTGAGGGCATTGAGACAAATCGAGAGACTCAGCATGGCCGATCCAGCCGTCATCACGTACTCTGGTCACAGTCAGCAAATGAATCCCGCCTGAACCCGATTACATTGTGGACGTACGGCCCAAGAAGGCGATGGCTAGGACCTCTCTGCCGATGCGCCCGAATAGTAGTTGCCCAACGTCGTCGACGCCGTATATGTGGCGGTGGTTGAGCTTGAAAACCCCCACGATGTAGTCAGACCAGGTGGTGATGCCGGCTATCGCACAGAGGATGATCACACCAGGAATCATGCCGAGTCTATCGAAAACATATGGGAAAGACAAGACGCCGAGACCGATCTGGGTCTTTATCATCAGGCCCGCCGTGCCCATCCAACCGACCTGGAAGTGGGGTGCGTCAGTTCGGGCACGCGGTCGGATTGAGGAGAATGGGAGTACTAACGTTGCGGTAGTTTGGGCCGTCTTCGGTGATCTCTCCGAATACTGCGTCGTATTGACCTTCTGTTGGCACCCCGGAGCGAGCATCTTCAATGGCCTCCGCTACATCTAAAGATGGACGCTTGATTTCTTCCTCCATGTCGTCACGACCTCGAGTAGTTCACGCCCTTATGGTCCAAAGAAGAAGTTAGAGTACAGTTGATTGATGAAGGAAAGGCAGGTTGAGGATGGGGAATTCGACTTAAATCATGGTTTCAGCACATCAGCCCCCTGCTAGCGTCCCCCGGTCAGTTATTCGAGGGCATACGAGGCGAGGCAGATCCCAGTTTTAGATAAGGAGGCTTCCGAAGTTCGTGCTCCATCGAAGCCACACTAGTCACAAATGGGGTTAGCGTGGACACAAAGACTTGAAGATAACATCACAAGTAATATGGGGCTTCTTGTAAGAGGTGTTGGTTGCCGACACTTCCCCAGAATTCCAGCCAGTGGGGTCACTTCGCCCCCGTCTACCCCGCACGTAATCCTCCACCCGCCTACTTGAGATATCTGGGGAAATTCAAGGGTCTGCGGTGGCGGGTCTCGAGAACACCTACCCGATTAAATGGCGTCAGCGTCATATCTATGGCTCTATCCGCCGATCGTGCGTAAGCCACTGACCGGGATTAAGGGAGCCTCGCTTCAAGGGGTCGGATCTCGGGAAGTTAATTACACGAAGCCAACGTGGCATTCCACTGTTCTTGTTCTAGTCTGAAGGAGCCTGAACAGGGCGGAGTGGCCTATGAAATCCCCTTTTGCGGGCGCTTGAGATTACTCACACCCACGAATATCTCTAATTGCAATGGACTGCTTGGGACACCTTCATAAGAGGCTGTTCGAAAAGTTGAACACGAGCCGTAGTAACCACGTAGAAAAGGTATATATATTCTGGGTAGTCATGTCTAGTGGCTTTCGTTAAAAGGGGGGGGCGCTCCTCAGGACTTCTGCCTCGGCCTTGCCATGTAATTCGCTAAGGCTCCATAAACGGAAGGCCTCCGCGAGCGTCACCTATCCGCCCCACACCTCACCCTTTTTATGGGGAGAGATGGCAGCAACTATACGATGTACGTACCCGCGCCAGATTGTCCCGCCCTTCCTTACAACACAGTTATTGTGCCGATGAGGACTTCATGTTACTACTACAAGGAGAATAGAAGCAGGTATAAAATAACATAAATAAGGGGAAGACTACCTGTGCAAGTGTAAGCCAGAATACAAAGACAAAGCTTATGGAAGCCACCAAGATATGTTTCCATCTATTGGAGCTGAAACCTGTATTCGCAGGGTTGCAGCATGGAGCCTAAGACGGGCGGCGGAAAACCCCTCGATTTGGGAAGCTTTCCCTATCTGGGATCCTATTAGCGTGGGTATATTCCAGCCCGGGCAAACATCCCAGAAAGATGTCAATGCTCTCAACTCTCCCTGCTTTATCAAGCATTAGAAATCTTGCGAGTCACGGGTCCCTCCGAAACGCCCATGAGCCACTATATAATTTATCGTCGACGTGATTCTCCAAGTCAGATTCCACTGCCTTACCTATCATACTTGGTTAAGAAAAACTATTTCTCCCATATCTCACGCCCGGCCCGCCCACAATCCTTATCATGAAGTCGAAGCGGGCTATTTCGATCGTTTCTTGCCATGCCGAAGGTGAAGTCGGCGAGGTAGTCGTTGGCGGCGTCCTCGACCTCCCAGCTAAGACAATGCACGACAAATTCTTGCGCTACATCGCGGAGAAAGACGACCTTCGCCGACTGCTTCTACAAGAACCCAGGGGCCGCTTGGAAATGAGTGTCAACTTAGTCGTACCTCCATGTCGTCCTGACGCAGATGCAGGGTTCCTCATCATGGCCCCTGGAGATTGGGTCCCCATGTCTGGTTCCAATTGTATATGCACGACTACGGTACTCCTCGAGACGGGCATGGTGCCGATGAAAGAGCCTATCACGGAAGTGAGGTTGGATTCAGCTGCAGGGTTGGTGGTGGCTACTGCGGAGTGTCAAAATGGCGTATGCAAGTCGGTTTCTTTTGACAATGTCCCCGCCTTCGTGTACGCGCTTGACAAGGAGATCGACGTCCCTGGCCTGGGCAAGGTTCTTGTGGATATTGCGTACGGCGGCCAGTGGTACGTCCTTGTCCAAGCTGAGGAACTGGGAGTCCAGGTGGAGGTAGCGGATGGGGCTCGCCTTATTGATCTGGGCAACCGGGTGAAGAGCGCGGTTTTGGACGAATGCATGCCCACCCACCCCGAAAACGCAGCCATCCGCGGTATTAATAATGTTATTATTTCGGAACCACTGGTCGATGGGCCCGACGTCAAAGCAGTCAAGCACTGTGTCATCGTCACTCCAGGGAGACTGGACAGGAGTCCATGCGGCACGGGTAGCTCCGCTCGTCTTGCGGTTTTCCGCGCTAGGGGCCTCTTGGAGGTCGGGGAAGCGGTCAGGTTCAGGAGCATTATTGACACGGAGTTCGTGGGTCGCATAAGGGGAACACAGAAGGTTGGGGATATTGATGCAGTACTCCCAACAATCAAGGGGAGGGCTTGGATTACTGGCGAAAAAAGCGTGTACCTTGACCCAGAGGACCCATTTCCGACAGGGTTTTCCCTCGACCAGAAGACAAGTAGATAAGGCCACCTTTGCAGAGAATATCATTGTTTGCCCTTCCGATCGAGAGCACGCTGTGCCGAACTGGGTTAGACTTGTGGGTCCACTGACGAAGAGTGGCTTTTGCCTCCGACATCAATTATCTGTCGGGGAGGCCTTCCTAACTGGGGTAGCGCACTCGCATGCGTTTGGCTCAGCAGCGGTAGGAGGCTAACCAATCCCCCGCACTTGCACACCCGCTTCTCCGGAGTTCGGCAAGCCCAGGGGGCACTCTTGACTTCGAGGTTGCACACGGGGACTTATGTCGTAACATCAGACTCCCTGACAGGCCCACGGCCTACGGAAGTGATATCTCAACTTCCTACTGTTCCCGTCGCTAATTTTCTCGTCTTGTCAACTCTCGCGAAAGCCTGCCCTGGTTGCCACCGGGCCCCCTCTCCTTCGCCTTTTCCCCCTGAAATGCTTACCGGCAGTACAAGGCGCCCCTCCGGTGGAGGGAGACCCGCATTACCGCTAAACGAGGAATCTCGATCGCGGACTTTCACAGGCTGCCGTACCTGTCGCAACCGCCACCTCAAATGCGATGAGGCCAAGCCGAAGTGCTCCACGTGCCGCCGCGGGAACATTCCCTGCGAAGGATATGCCCCGCGTCTTCTCTGGATGGCTGAGCAGCCCGCAAATCCGAACCCGGCCCACAGAGAAGAACGCAACGCGTACCGGTACCCCTTGTTTTCCGAGAAGGCCCGCAACTCTATGAGCCTGGAGCTGGTAGAGAGCCTGGGGAACCAGTCGGCAGGCAGCAGGTTGATGGCTCTCGATAACGAGTCCCTTGCTGGCAGCCATGGTGAGTATCGCTCAGCTGGTCCGTTCGGCGTCTTTCGAGCCTTTGACGACCCAAGCGGCCGCGAGTGGGCGTTGGATTCCCGTCTTTCGCCACCAGAAAAGAGCCGACCGGAGCAGTCCGGGCATCTTGACAGCAGAAATATGACGATCGCTCGGCTGGATGATTCGCCGGAGAACGCAAATTCTGGGCATTCCCGATTGGAGGCCGGGCAGTCATCAGGTACTCTGAACGAGGACCCTTCGACCACGTTCACGGCTGACCTTGCCGCCGACATTGAAGACTGGATACGGCTGGGGTCTCAGTTCTGCGGAAGCCCACCTGCCTCCTTGTTAGACAACTTTGTCATGAATGCCGCACTTCCCCCCATGCCTTCTCCCGGCCAATTCTCTTTGAACGGCCCATCCGCAAATGGCCCGGAGACTTCCCACTACTTTCCACTCATCGAGAGCCAGGAATCGACGGGTGTCGAGGACGTGGAAGAGGAGAATTGCTTAGAGACCATCCCGCGCAGCGTCCCTGTACCAACGGACGCTGACGGGGGCAGATCCTTGCCAGCACATGCCGCAGAGCTGCTGCGGTATCTCCGGACAGAAGTATTGGGGGGGTCGAGCTCTTCCTCTAGCTCGCGGATGTCACCATGGAAGAAGCTTATCCTTCCCCGAGCCCTTGAAACCTTCGCTGAACTTTCGCTCTGGAACACTACTTCACATACTCGCCTTGGTATTCTTTGCTCCCTTCTTGCCAAAGGCGCATACCATCTCCATCGGTCTGTTGTGCATGACTCGCAACAATCTTCGCGATGGCGGGAAGTCGCTATCAACCATCGGTATGAGGCGCAGAAGCATCTCAAGAAGGCGTTGAGCACAGAGGTCGAGGGCCACGATAGGGCGGAATATACTGAACTGTTGATGGCCATGCTAGGGGTTTGCTTTGTGTCGGTGAGTCTCTCTTTGCAGGCCGCGCTCCAACGAGCGCCAGGTGTTAAGAATTCAATCCTAGATGTACTTTGACGGAGCTCGAGCTGTGAAAAGCATATTACTAGACGCAGAGCATGTGATCAGGCTTCGGGGATTTCCTTCCAGGAAGTCATTAGGACTTCGAATTCTACACCACATGTACACACATCTTCGGGTTATCATGGAGAGCACCAATATTCCTTCACCCGTTCAAGCAGGGGCGTCTCCGAAAATTAGCGACGTCGATTCGACCCCCACGACAATGACCCTCCCGAGCTACTTTCACGTCAATGAGAGCAGGCTTGGCGACCTTGACACCCTCCGCGACAAGCCGGACGAGGTCGGGTATTATGATATCCATCTCGATATATCAGGGCATTGGCCGCTCACTCTGTATCCGGATATATATGGTATACCGGAGTCACTAATGACTCTGCACTCGCAGACCATTAGTCTTGTCAACGAAAAGCCAAAGCTCGACGCTGCCGCCCTGACCGATCCGGCCAAATCTATAGCGCTCACGCAGCATATCCGGACACTGGAGCAACAAATCTGGTCCTGGAAAATGCAGGAATCAGGAATCCCAGAGGGACCGGAGAGACCAGTTTCGTTAGTAACTGCAGAAACGCCCTTTTACGACAAACCCGACAATAAATTATTAGTACTCGCCGTACACGAAGCCGTCATCATCTACTTCTACAGAAGGGTCTACAATATGAGCGCTATGATGTTGCAGGACCGGGTTAAAAAGGCCCTGGACTACATCCAGCCTTATATTGAGATAGGGAACTACGACCAGGATTTTTCTATTAGCGTCGGTTGGACAGTTTTCATTGCGGCTTGCGAAGCGGTGACGCAAGAACTACAAGAACGTGCCATGGAGTGCCTCGAGGCCATCGATGGACATGGCGTTTTCATCGAGACCTCTGAACCGAGCTGCATTGTTAAAACGGTGTGGGAACAACGGGCACAGAGCGGGGATTTCACCTTCAGCTGGCCGGACATGATGGTGCAGGCCACATTGTCATGATTCCAGTAATTCAGAAGGATAATATGTTATCGCCGGGTTGCGGGGAATTTATAGCTTCACCTTCCGGTACATCTCTCCTTAGGTCGATAAGCACGCCTTCGTGTTTCCACTGAGCACACTTCTCGTGAATACAAGTCGCGCCGAGAGGGAGCTCGAAGTGGAGTGATTTCGTAATACCGGTCGTAAGAAGAGGCGACAAGAGGATTGCCGCAAACGTCTCGGCGCCTGCTCTCGATAGCAAAGTGCTCCCATCGTGCGCAGGAAATCGGCTCATTTTCTTCTCCACGAAATTCAAGGCGCAACGGACGTAACTCTTAAAAAGGAAAGTCGCTTCTTCCCGAGAACAACAAATTCATCGACCACCCTCCCGGCTAGGCCTTCCCTTGCTGTGTTGTGTTTTGTCTCCAGCGCCTTACACCGTTCGGGAAGGAGGTTTCTGCCCCACAAGCTACCTTTTCGGCAGCAGTTCCAGCTTCCAGGAAGGTTATCCCGCCGAATCGTAATTCGCTGATTCCGCCCCTGAGGCGGGGCATGCCGCGCCGATATCCGTGCTTGAAAACATAGCGAGACACCGCGTGTGTGGCATTTCAAACACCTACTACGATTACTGCGTTAAATAAGGGCGCCCCTGCCCAGTTACCCGCCTCACTTTCAACGCTCGTGCCGGGAATCGGTACTTCAAGTCTCTTAACAAGTTGGTGACTTCGTTCTTCTATGCTAGCTAGGGTCCCTTGCTCCTCTGAGATACCCGGTAGGGGCGACTCTACTTACTCATATAACCATTGTAATACGAATAATCAGGGTTCCGAGCCAGATACTCGATCAAGAAAGACCAGCCTCCACCTGTACGAGAGCCGCCATGGAAGCTACTATTGTTGTTCTCGGGTATGGATTCTCTGATGCAAAAGAATTTCTTGATTTGCTTACTCTTCTAGGGCCGGCGTGTCAGGCTTGACCACAGCCTTGCTTTTGGCTCAAGATCCGACCAATTCGGTGACTGTAATTGCCAAGCATATGCCTGGCGATTACAGCATCGAGTACGCATCTCCTTGGGCAGGAGCCAATTTTCAGCCGTAAGTAACACACCATAGCCGCAAATGCTTGAGAGACTGAAGGTATTTTAGTCTCTCTAAAGAATCTGACCGTCGATGGGAGGAGCGTTCATGGCCCGAGATATCGCGGCTCGCCGCGAGTGTGCCTGAAGCTGGTATCCATTTTCAACGTTCGTCTCTCTTCCAGCTTCCTGTTGCCATCCTAAATTGACCATACTAAGTTATAAGCAGGAAGCCGAATTTATCGGCGAAAGGAAGAAATTGACAACGGCAGTGCTTCTTTTGACTCCCTCTTCAGCACCACCCCCTGGTACAGCCGGCTTTTTTCGGACTTCCGTGAGCTAGAACAACACGAGTTGCCCTCCGGCGTCCACTCCGGCTGCGAGTACACCGGTATCTGCATCAACACCGCTATATATTTGCCGTGGCTAGTGGGCCAATGCCGTAAGCAGGGCGTTATTTTCCGACGCGGCCGTGTCTCCGATATCCGCCAGTTGAAGAACATGCATCACTCTGAAAAGCCAGCTGACGTAGTTATTAATGCGTCCGGGCTAGGATCAAGGAAACTCGGAGGGGTCTCTGACTCATCAATGGCTCCTATCCGCGGACAGGTTGTTCTCATTGAGAATGAATCTGAGCCTATGTTCAACATTTCAGGGACTGATGATGGCCCTGAAGAAGTGTCCTACCTCATGACCCGTGCTGCAGGAGGCGGGACTGTCCTCGGTGGGACTTATCAAAAGGGAAATTGGGACCCTAACCCAGATCCCGAGATCGAGAGGCGTATCATCAAAAGATGTGTGGCTCTCACACCGAGCATGGCGAAGGGGAAAGGGTTTGATGGCGTCAATGTCATTCGATCTGGTGTCGGCCTCCGGCCTTGGAGGGAAGGCGGTGTAAGGGTGGAAGCAGACATGGGTATTTTCGGAGATGGGACTCTAGTTGTCCACAACTACGGCCATGCAGGCTGGGGTTACCAGGGTTCGTATGGCTGCGCGGAGCATGCTGTCGAGCTGGTAAAGGATTTCTTGGAACACAGGGTTGTCAAGCCCAAGCTATGAATAAAACGGCCTAGTCTCGCAATAAATAGTCCTACGAGCGCGACATATATTGCTTTAGTTTACAGGAGAAAGTTCGAGGTGATGACTTACAGACACTGGGTAATCCTTTCAGCCGAGCGTGTCTAGATCGAACTTCCATCACGATTACACGCACATAATATTGTCTACGGAGGTGGAATGTGACACTCACCTTCAGCATTTGAAAAGTCGGAATAGTAATGAAGATGTTACAAAAGCTCTAATTACTGTTCTCAACACAGCCCCCGCTCCCCCGCCTCTCCTTTTTTTTCCTCCAAAACTATTATTGTATAAACTCTTTATAGTCGCTATATTTGGGGACTCAGACTTTTCTTCTATTCCCACATTCTACTAGTTTTCTGAATAACAGTAATACTAGCTCTACTGTAGAGCATTCCGACGGGCTGCAGAGTGTTTTCAGCCCTGTGTGGGCATAGTCACTGCCTTATCGGAGTCGCCATTGCTCTCTTCCTTCCATAGGCTAGTGACGGTCTTCGTCTGGGTATAGAAGTTCAAACCGGGCTTTCCGTAGAAGGTGCTCATGCCCCCACCAGCCACGCTCTTCTTATTTCCGGTGAAGCTGAACATTGGCAGCGGGACAGGGATGGGCACATTGACGCCAACCTGGCCGGCTTCGATATTCTTCCGGAACCACGAGGCCTTGCTGCCGGAGTTGGTGAAAATTGCCACACCGTTGCCGTACTCGTTTTGGTTGACCAGCTTCGTGGCCTCTTCCAAAGACGGGGCCGTGAGGACAAGTAGAACAGGGCCGAAAACTTCCTCTTTATAAACTGTCATCGATGTGGTGACGTCGGTGATGATGGTCGGCGCGATGAAATTCCCGGCCGGGTATTTCGGGGGCTTGTAGTTAAGCCCATCAAGCGCAATCGTAGCTCCCTCCTCCCTGGCAGAAGCGACGAGGCCTTCAATTCGGGCCTTTGCCTGCGGACTAATTACGGGGCCTAAGTCTGCCCCCTTTTCGAACCCGCCGTCCGTCCTTAGAGCCTTGGCCGATGCCACTAGGTCGTCCACCCACGCCTCAGAATCCTCGCCAACAAGAACGACAGTACTCAGTGCCATGCAACGCTGGCCTGCCGCACCGAAAGCAGCGCCAGTGATGGCGTTGATTGTGCTCTTTCGATTGCAGTCCGGGAGAACGACAGCGTGGTTCTTAGCCCCGAGGTTGGCCTGGACACGCTTTCCATTGGCGGAAGCACGAGAGTAAATATACTCTCCCGCGCTATTCCCGCCAACGAAACTAATAGCCTTGATAGCAGGCTCATCGAGAATAAAGTTGACCGCACGGTGGGTGCCATGGATGATATTGATCACACCCTCTGGAAATCCCGCTTCGATTGCTAGCTCGGCCAGGATCATGGCCGCTCCAGGGTCCCGCTCTGACGGCTTTACGACGATAGTATTGCCTGTGATGGTAGCAATAGGAATGGACCATAGCGGTATCATAGCAGGAAAGTCTAGGAAAGGTCAATATATAACCCCCTTTACGTGTTCCTAGGCCTCCTGTGGGCGGTAGACTCACTGAAAGGGCAAATGGCAGCAACGACGCCCAAGGGCTCACGGTAGCTCCGAGTCTCCATGTCCTTAGCGACTTCTAACACCTCCCCGGTCATCTGGGTGGTGATTCCGCACGCGGTCTCGGCGACCTGCAAACCGCGAAGGACGTCCCCACGGGAATCCTCAAAGGTCTTTCCCTGTTCAAGGGTGATAGAAGCCGCCAGCCGGTCCCAGTTCTCGCGAATCAGGCGCACGTAGTTGAACATAATCTGCTGCCGGCGCATGATGCTGGTGTTCTTCCACCCCGGGAAAGCTGCTTCAGCGTTATGGACCGCGGCGCGCAGCTCCTCGTCGGTAGACTCTGGAACTCGGGTGACTGTGTTGTTGGTGGCTGGATCCAGGACGTCTATCCATTTGGCGGCAGCCGATGGAATGAACTTGTTCCCAATGAAGTTGTGGGTAGGCAACGGATCCGCGATCTTCGTGTGTGATGTCGGCCAAGGTCGCATGGCAGATGAGTGGCTTTGCCGGCAGGTAATAGCCCGTAGTTTCACAAGCGACTGTGGGCGAACACGCCCGGTGGCCCTGGAAAACACCATGGTGATTGGAAAAAAAGAGGTGCCGGTATCAAGCTGGAAAGGTGTAAAGTCAAATGAAGTCCAGAAGACGCAGACCCAAGAAGCCTGAGATCAAGACAATGAAGTACTCCACCACTTCCGCCGCCCCCGGCTTGGGACATAGGTATCGCGAGAGCAAGATACATTCCCGAAGCATCACTGGCCCTGGAGAAAGTGGAGCCAAACAACTGCTAATTGCTCCGCCTTACTGAATCCCTTGCTTGATCATTGGGACTACATTGGATTGGGTGGCATCTCATGCACTTGCCTACCTTGCGACCAGGGTCCGAGACCTTCATTGTGGCTCCGCACGCCCCACATTCCTTTTCCTGCGCACCCCGCATCTCTCCAAATTAGCAGGTTTCCCCGAGCAGACAGCCGCAAGAACCTCTACCGGCAAGATACGCGATGCAGACTTCCGCCAATGGCGTTCGTGTCTGCCGGATTTGTTTGCTCTTCTAAATCCGGGTCACTCATTGTGCAGGAAGGCGCTTTTCCTTGGGTGTGTACAGGATCCAGACACTAAAATGCTAAATGCGGGGCAGGGAACTACGGGAAACTCAGCGCGTCCTGTGCTATTCGAGAATATAAGAGAAGATTTAGGCCCTGGAGGACCTCGAGGTAACGAAATAGCCCGGAATTATTTTACCCACGAAATACTTCTATCATAAAACTCTTTGGGACCCAATCCCCTTTATTTTGTCCTGAGGCTTATCTCCTTGTTTGGCAAAACATAACCCCCCCTTCATCACGACCTAGCATCATGCCCGGGGAGCTACACGGCGTTATGGTGGCCCTGCCCACCCCCTTCCAGGATGACAGCTCCATAGACGGTGCCGCCCTTGACGCTCATATTAACCGCCTAATCAAGGCCGGCGTCCATGGTCTCGTCCCTGGTGGTAGCACTGGCGAGTTCCCAGCTCTCTCAACGGAAGAGCGCAAGACTCTCACTGAGCTCTCCGTCAAGTCCGCAGCAGGCCGAGTTCCAGTGATTGCCGGAACAGGAGACCTCTCCACCAGCCGGTGCGTCGAGCTCGCCAAGCACGCCGCGCAAGTTGGTGCCGATGCTGTCATGGTTGTGCCGCCATTCTACGATGCTCCCAACGTACAGCAACTGCGTGAGCTGCTGCGCGAGATTCATACCGAGAGTGGACTACCGATAGTTTACTACAACATTCCCTCCGCTAGTGGAGTGACCTTGTCTCCCAACGAGATTGCCGGCCTCTCCGACGTGGGAGTCCGGTATCTCAAGGATACATCTGGCAACGGCCCCGCCCTCACCGAGCTTCTCTTCAATTCGGCCCATAATAGCCGTATCACTGCCTTTAATGGGTGGGATACCCTTACCTTCTACGGTCTGGCTGCTGGAGCCAAAGGAACGATTTGGGGGGCGACTAATATTATCCCGGAGCTGTCGGTGGAACTTTGGGATGCTGTTGCCGTGAAGCAAGATCTTGCGAGAGGTCGGGAATTGTGGACCAAGATCTGGCCCATCTGCAATTTCCTGGAGAGCCATAACTATGCGGCGGCTGTCAAGACAGGAATGGAGATCCGGGGCTTTAAGGCGGGTGGCTTAAGGAAGCCTTTTGCTCTGCTCGAGGGCGGTGACCGAGACAAGCTAGCGGAGCTTCTAAAGAATGCGGGATGCTAAACATGTACCCCCAATCCCTAAGAAAAGGATACGGCATGTGCAATACGAAATATAAGTAAAGAAGAATGTCAAATATCGACACAGTGCCCACCCGCTTTCCCTACTTCCGTGAATACCCTCATCCGTACGGTGTAAACCGAACCCGGGCGCATCTCCTCCTTCCCATGAACATTTCATAGATTTAATAAAAAAAAGTCTTAACTTTAAAATGATGCTTCACTAGGTCTCTAATGAGTTGGAGCGATAGGAGGTGTGCCGGCGGAAGGTCGCATCATCCACGTCAGCTTTATTCCGTCCACCACTATGCAGTTAACTTGAAGACGAGGGCGAATTAGACAAATTCGTGGGCCATCGCGGAGCAAGTCTGGGGTATTCAGAGTAATACTTTAGCTGTTAATGGTGCCGTTCCAACGTGATAGTTTGGTCCCTATTTCGAGAACTCTTACACAGGGCCTTTCCTTGCGTGGAATTATGCCCGCTAGTATTCTTCTTGAGCCTCACCCATTACCGCATAGACTTCCCAGCGCCGAGGGTTGTGGTGCCTTCCACTCGGTTCTACAACCTGGAGGCTAATCCCAATTTAGCTCATGTAACGGATCTGCTTAGGCATAACAATCATAAAGTGACAAGGTCGGGGTGTGGGACATAGTCAACAGTATGCTTAGAAATGACGCCGTCCATCAACTATTATACCGTCCCAACATGGAATGAAACACCTGACAAAAATGGTGCGACTATCGAGATGATATTTTTGGTGCCGCCGTATCGGGTGGTAAGCGGATTTGGCGAACACCCCGCGCTCCAGGACCTCAAACTGGCAGGCCTTCGCGGCTGGAGTGGGCCCCGTACCTAATCGGGGCTGCGGGGAGTGGATATCGAGGAGAACGGCACTCCCGAAAGGAGAGAGGGAAAGGCGATTGCACTTAGGAACACAGAGAGCAACGTGTCGTTCCCGTTTAGTAGGTAATATTAACTAGGATGGAGCCGCGGACGACACATAGACTATCGTCAAGAGCGAGAGGCTTGTTAGTAAAGCCCGGGGTATTCAAACTTGTCTTTCCCGTCCTTGTCTTGATGCGTTTCAAAGTCGGCTCGTTCGCTTCTCTCCTTGTGCGAAGTCAAGTGCATGGCAATCCATAACAACACAAGCTATGTCCTTCCCCACCACTCGATTCGCTGTTGCCCCGAGGGCAAGATGGTCGGCATGCGGAACGAGAGCGTTCTGCAGCACCTTCCCGCGTCCTGGCAGTGCTTACGGCGAGCCCGTCCGGCCGAATATGAGAGCCAGCATTCCGGGACCTCAAACTCGGAAAATCGTCGAGGATCTGGACAATGTTTTCGACACTCGAAGCTTGAAGATGATCGTTGACTACAGGAGGAGCATGGGCAACTAGTGCGTCTTACCCCAAAGTGGTTACCATGTGACCTTCCGAGTGCTAATGAATCGCGTAGCGTCGTCGACGGTGACGGCAACGACATCCTAGATGTGTGAGTATACTACCCAGAATAGTTGATTATCAGTGCATTAACCGGCATACAGCTTTGCCCAGATCTCGTCAATCCCGTTAGGCTATAACAACCCGGCCCTCGCTGCTGCCGCAGCGTCACCTGAAATGATCAATGCCATCATCAACCGCCCGGCATTGGGGGTGTTTCCTCCACCAGACTGGGCCGAGATCCTTTCTACTGGACTTTTGCGCGCGGCACCGCAGGGCATGAATCAGGTGTTTACATCGATGACAGGTTCCGATGCCAATGAGACCGCCTACAAAGCTGCCTTTATCTGGCGTATGACGCAGGAGCGCGGTGGCAGAGACTTTACGAAGGACGATCTTGACTCTGTTATGAGGAATCAGGCCCCCGGTGCCCCTAAATACTCGATACTATCCTTCTCCGGCGGATTTCACGGCAGGCTGTTCGGTAGTCTTTCTACCACACACAGCAAGGCGTTGCATAAGCTGGACATTCCGGCGTTCGACTGGCCCACAGCTCCATTTCCGCGCCTCAAATACCCCTTAGACGAGAATTCCGCGGAAAACAGGGCAGAGGAGGAGCGCTGTCTGCACGAGACTGAGCAGATCATTGAAAATTTCCACAACCCCGTCGTGGCTGCGGTCATTGAGCCTATTCAGTCAGAAGGGGGCGACAACCACGCGTCTCCTTCCTTCTTCCGTCGTCTGCGGGAGCTGACGAGAAGGAAAAATATTCTCATGATTGTTGATGAAGTCCAGACTGGTCTAGGAGCCACTGGAAAGTTCTGGGCCCACGAACATTGGGATCTACCGTCGCCTCCTGATATGGTCACCTTCTCGAAGAAGGCACAGGCTGCAGGTTTCTATTATAAGGACAAGTCCCTACGGCCGGACAGGCCTTACAGGCAATTCAACACTTGGATGGGTGACCCAGCTCGGGCCCTCCTCTTCAAGGCAATTCTCGGCGAGATCCAACAGCACGATTTGGTTAACAACACTGCTAAAGTCGGCGAGTACTTGTATCGCGGCCTGGATAAGCTAGCGCAACGCTACCCCAATGAAATCAAGAATCTCAGGGGCCAGGGCAGGGGAACATTCATTGCATGGGATAGCCCCCGTCGGGACGAGGTTCTCAGCCGAGCTCTTCAGAAAGGAGTCAACATGGGTGGTAGTGGCGACAACAGCATCCGGCTGCGGCCTATGCTTATCTTCCAAAAGCAGCACGGTACGTATACTCTATACTTCGGGCCTTCCATTGAACTTGCATGGTAACACATAAGTGCAGCTGATATTCTACTGGACACCCTTCGGGATATTCTACGCGCGTGATAACGAACTGGCTACCGGGAGCAGGCCTACATGGCACGCATTTTTGCGGAGTTCAGGAAGAATGTAAAATGACACGTGAATAAATCACTTCAAACAAAACACACAACAAATAGGGATATACCCATGGAACCTTCGGTCAGGAGATGGGACCCGTTCTTTTCCTCCTTGCCACAGTTGCCGATGTAGCCAGGCAGGTCTGCTTCTAGCAACGCCGATAATACAAGTCCTGTATCTAGTACAATACTCGCGGCCGCAGGCCATATCCGTGGGTAATCAACAATTTCCTACTGTCTGAATAGGAGGGCCCATATGCATGAGCAATGGGCTGTGAAAGACTTATCATTCAGTTGCAAGACGCACCCGGCCGGAGGTGGGTCTGCCGGGTGGGTCAGCGAGTTGTGCTGCGCTATCCGACACCAGGTGATTCGGCAGCGAGCCTGCGTTTCTCCAGGTGCTCTCGCTTAGTAACAAACCGAGGGATAGCCCCAAACAAATTAGGAAAGGCGATTAGGTATGCATCCCAGGACAGAAAGATCAGGCAAGTGACCCCGACTTGCATAAATAATATGAAGGCTACAATGACAGACGACCATGGGTTGGCAGGTCCGACACCTCTTACCTGTGAACACCTTCAGCTTCCCGTGTTTTAATTCGATAGCTCCTCTACCATTGCTGCTTCACAAATATGACTACCATTTTTCTGTAAGACAGGGCTGGCTTACTACTTTTTTTTTGTCCGGAGAGCTGACTAGAACCAGGACCGGAGCCTCCGGGTACGTCGGTGGCCAAATTCTCAAGGAGCTTTCCTGCAGCCACCCCGGTCTAAGCGTCACGGCACTCGTTCGCGACGTCCAGTTCGCAGAACGTCTCTCAAAGCTTTACCCCAAGGCGCGGGCTGTTGTTGGAAGTCTAGATGACACAGACCTCGTCGAGCAAGAAGCGTCCAAAGCATCTATTGTTTTAAGTACACAAATTACACCGCCCTCTCAAGAGCTTGTGCACCCGGATGTGCTGACGGGAATGAAGATGCTGCTTCGAACAAGCATATGAGCGGTGCGAAGGCCATTTACCGCGGGGTGAGCAAACGCAGCTGCCCAAGTAAGTTAGACCTAATGTACGAGGTAATGCACGTTTCGGAGCTGACATTATCATAACTTCAACAGCTTACTGGATCCAGATCTCCGGCGCGAGTGCCCTGGCTGTCAAGGAGCTGTCGTCACCATCCTATGATGTTGGCCGCGAATCTTCGGCCGTCTATGATGACCTCGACGGGGTCGAGGCGATACGGTCTCTAATCCGTGCTCACTCCGCCAGAGAGATGGACAATTACGTACTAGATGCGAGCAAAAGCACTCCTTCTGTCAACACGGCACTCGTCCTTCCTCCTATCATTTATGGGAAGGGAGAGGGGCCAGGAAACCAGCGTAGCATTCAGATCCCCTCGCTCTCGCGCGTAACCTTGGAAAGGGGTCATGTAGTACGAGCGGGCAAGGGGCTCAACCGTTGGGGAAGTATCCACGTGGCAGACGTAGCACGGATATTTACAGGGCTTGCACTGGAGGCTAGCAAGGGCCGTCAAGATGAAGCGCTGTGGAACGACAACGGCATCTACTTAGCAAGCGCGGGCGAAATGGTAGGTTATGTATGGGCGTGAGAGGTTTCGCCGCATCGCTGACGAGGAGGCTCACAGAGTTTCGCGGAAATCTCCGACAGGGTCAGCCGGACCGCCCGGGAGAAGGGGTTAATTCAGAGCGACGAGGTCGAGGAACTATCCAAGACCGAGTCGGACAAGGTACTTCCTGGAGGGTCTGTCTTTTTTGGGTCTAATGCTAGGGGGAACGCCCGCCGAGCGACGGCTCTGTTCGGTTGGGAGCCGGAGCGGGAGAGCCTGGAGGAAGAGATTCCGAGGGCGGTGGTGGAGGAAGCGTCTACGCGGAGTTAGAGCACACACGTCACAAAACACTTTTTCATGATAACATTAATCCTATGTGATATTGGAACTCTGTAACTGCTTTGCCCCTGCCCATTGAAGATACGATATTTAGCGAGAATAATCGGCGCACTGTCTTTGGCGCCTTTAGCTATCGCTAGGTTCTAGCTACTCTCCGAGGACTTGGTGATATGGCTAAGGGACGCCACCCGGAAGACAGAGCGCAGCTCTGACAACAGCAAAGTAGCATTTCCGTAATGTTGTGTGTGGATCGATACTATGCATCGGAAACCAGGTACGGGATATCGCGGCGCTCCGGGGCCGTCTTATCACCGTGCGAAATTGTGGGGGATAGTTCTTTCCATCGACGTCGCACTGCCACCCGTTAGTGCGTAGTTTCCAAGTGTGTATCTCCATGTGGCAGGTCTTCGCGGACCCACAGTAAGGAGGGGATAGGAACTCCGCGATAACATTGCGACCCCGCGCTGCCCCGCATCCTAGTTCGGAATCGAATCCGCCTTCCATTTCTGTCCACCCTTACATGGGGTCAACTACGTGGGGCTTGTGTGAGATTCCTGCTCCTGGTACTATCCTCAGTTCGGCCAGAGACTCATACCAGGATATATTAGAGTAATGAATAGATAATTCTCCTCCACAAACGGAGGTCCTCAAGCGTCAAGTGTAATATACTTTTTGATCAGTTTGAATCCCTCCAGCCATCCTAGCAAACCTTTTACAAATCCCTTAAAACAAGGAGAGATCTCAACATGGCGCCTCCTTTTCTGGATCTCGAAGCCCCCAATGGCGTCCAGTATTCCCAACCAACAGGTCTCTTTATCAACAATGAATTCGTGGAGTCGTCGACAGGCGGGACCATTACATCAATTGACCCTGCGTACGTATCTGCTCAGGCGCCCCCCCTCTCACCCTCTTTTTGTACCACGCCTCTAACTTCGCTCATCAAAGAACTGAGATTCCAATTGCTACGGTGGCAGCCGCCTCTGTCGAGGATGTTGACAAAGCTGTCATCGCTGCCCACAGGGCCTTGAAACACCCCTCGTGGAATCTGCTCTCTGCCTCAGACCGTGGCACGCTGATGTTCCGTCTGGCTGACCTCATGGAGAAAAAGAAAGAGCTCTTCGCTACTATTGATGCCTGGGACAACGGTATGGATTACCTTCCCCTCCTTCACGACCGACCCACTATGTGTATAGACGCTAACATTGGATGTCACACTATAGGAAAAACGTACCAGGAGGCCCTTGAAAACGACATTCCGGAAGCCATTAGCGTTATTCGATACTACGCAGGCTGGGCCGACAAGACATTCGGACAGACCATTAACACTACGCACCAGAAGTTTGCTTATACTCTGCAGCAGCCTATTGGCGTCGTGGCCCAAATCATCCCGTGGAACTACCCTCTATCTATGGCGACATGGAAACTCGGCCCCGCGCTAGCTTGCGGCAATACCGTGGTCCTCAAACCTGCAGAGCAGACCCCATTGAGCATTCTGGTCTTCGCTCAGCTTATTAAGGAGGCCGGTTTTCCCCCTGGTGTTGTTAATTTCGTCAACGGGCTAGGAAAAGAGGCTGGGCCAGCGCTAGTAGGCCATACTCTTGTCGACAAGGTTGCGTTTACTGGTTCAACAGCAACTGCTTCGCAGATCATGACTACAGCTGCCAAGACGCTGAAGAACATCACACTCGAGACCGGAGGGAAGTCGCCTCTCGTTGTTTTTGAGGATGCTGAAATGGATCAAGCGGTGAAGTGGTCACATCTTGGAATCATGTCAAACCAAGGCCAGATTTGCACAGCAACCTCACGAATCCTTGTCCAAGAATCGGTCTATAGTTCATTCATCGACGATTTCCTCAAAACCACCAAAGCCACTAGCATTGTCGGCGATCAGTGGCAAAAAAATACTTATCAAGGACCATTGGTCTCCAAGGCACAATATCAACGCGTTCTGGAGTACGTTGATATTGGTATTAACGAAGGAGCGACACTGGTGGCGGGTGGAAAGCCCCTGAGTCTCAATGCAAACAGCAAAGGCTTCTTCCTCGAGCCCACCGTCTTCACTGGCGTATCCCCCCAAATGCGCATTTTCCGCGAGGAAATATTCGGGCCAGTAGTGGTCATCGTCCCCTTCAAGACCGAGGAAGAGGCTATCGGCTTGGCCAACGATACAACCTACGGCCTTGGATCTGCCATCTTTACGACGGATCTGCAGCGTGCACACAGGGTTGCAAGCGCTATTGAAGCCGGTATGGTATGGATCAACAGCAGCCAGGACTGTGACGCGCGAATTCCGTTTGGAGGCGTAAAACAGAGCGGCATTGGGAGAGAGCTGGGCGAGGCTGGTCTCGAGGCATATAGCCAGGTCAAAGCAATCCATGTCAACATGGGTAATAGGCTATAGTGGCACGGCGTGATGATCGGGTAGTAGTTAGGTCTTCCTTAGGCGGTCAGATATCTCCTTAGCTTAATGATGAGCTTTTTGTATGGCAGCCCGGGCGTATTATCTCTACTATGTATCCAGACGTTGTGTGTCCTCGTGATGCTAAGCCTGGGTTTCTGAACCCCACACGATGGTTGCTGTTGATGTTTCTGCATAAGCGGGTGAAGCTAAAACCCGATTTGCATGATGTTCTACCAGTTTTTTAGCAGCTAGCTAACCCCAATTAGTAGGCAGTGTTGTGTGGTGCATGACCACAGCAATACTGGGAAAGGGTAATGGGGATCTCGCTTAAAATCAGGATATATTATATGAACACGGCCTATGTTGTGCACATTCTGCTTCCGAGTGGTAGCAGTCGAGCGCAGTGGATTACAGACATGCTGCAGCAGATGTGGGTATGTCATTCAGTTAGGTTGACGGGACGATGGTGCTTGCCTGGAATAAGGAAAAGGTGTCGAGCCCAAATCCGCAACCTACGAGAATGCGACCAAGCGGAAAGTGGAAAAAGCCAGGTGGCTGTTAATTGGCTAGATGCACGCTTGCGCCCCGAGCGAGTGAGAAGCGGGACATACTGCGGCTGACGACCCATCAACTATTGGTCCCTGAGCACGCAGTATGCCCTGGCGTGTGATGTGACCTCGCTGGTGAACGTCGCATTAGACAGGCCGTGACTTGGAGAGGGGTACTCTTAACCCACTCGGAGGAAAACTCTCCGTACAAGTATAAAAAATCCGCCCGATTTCCACCCATTTGACGCCTTAGCATTAACCCACTTACTCCCCAAAGCCGACATTATTTCGGCGCAGACGCGATCCCAATACCGCAACCATGGACAAATTCTTGTCAGCAACCGTCAATGACGTGCGCCGTCTTTGCGAACAAAACTTTTACGACTACATCATCGTCGGCAGCGGCATGGGCGGCGGCGTCCTCGCCCAATCGCTCATCGAGAACAGTAGCACGGCTAAAGTGCTTCTCATTGAGCGTGGGGGTCCTGTCTTCAGCACTCACGTCCTTAATACCCCCCGGCCCCACTGGAGCCACAAAATTCCCGCCGGCCCCTCGCAGGACGTCGATATCGTCTACCACGCGCTCAAGGAACCCGTCCACACCGCTACGCAGACCTCGCATCCCTATGTGGGGGGTGAATTCTTCTGTCTCGGCGGCAGGGGCAATGTCTGGGGCTTATATACTCCCAAGATCCACCCTGAGGAGCTCGAGGCGCATTTTCCGCCGGTAGTTAGGGAGTACCTGGTCGAAAAAGGTGGCTATGACAGGGCGTATAGGTTGTTGGCGAACGACCCACAGGCGTCTCTCGACCGACCCTACCCTAGCAATAGGGCAGCGGGGACAACTGTCGTCGACAAAGTTGAGAGTGTGACTGGGAGTCTGAACGATGGGACGAAGGACTGGGGATCTGCATTTTCCCCTTGCCCGCTTGCTGCTCAATTCGCAACTCGATCGCCTGAACAAGCCCTCTATCAGTTCCCCATGGGCGCGTTCAGTCCAGTCAACTGGATCCTTGATCGAGTATATAACAGGGATGAGCGACTTACGGTACTCCCAAATACGAGGATCCTCGCTGTCAACAGACAGGAGGGCGAGAGAATTGTAAGCCTTACCGCTGTTGACGCATCAGGCGCAGAGGTGGAAATGCCTGTTGGAAAGGCAGATGTGATCCTATCAGCAGGAACGCTCGGCAGCCCTTCGATCGCACTCCGAAGTGGACTTGGAGAGGGATGCAGGCCGGCGTCTGATTCGGCTAAGCTAGTCGGCAAGGGGCTCATGGACCACGCGCTAATGGGGACGCGATTCGAGATCATCCCCGGCCCACACCTCACAAACCTGAACAACCAGCCGCTAAAACTGCATAGCTGGGTCAAATTTGGCGACGATCCTGTTCTTGTCAACATTGCGGTCAACGCGGACACTTTCATGGGCCACATAAAAGGCAAGGACCTTCCAGCTGTCTACCTCGATGACGAGCTCAAGGAGGTATCGGAAACCGAATTTAATGAAACTCTAAGTCAGAAGGAGGCAGAAAAGATTGTGGTGCAAATAGCTTTCTCGCTCGGGGCTTCTCTGGACGATAGGAATAGAGTCCTGAACTTGCCTAGCCCGGGGACGACGATCGAGATCGGGTTTGTCAAGAACCACTCTGCGCATGTCCCCCTCATGCAGCGCCTCGCACGGGATATCGGGGCTGCACTGGCGAAGACGGGATCCGCCGACGACATTCCGATGCCGCCGGTGGGGAACGCTCCGTTCGGTATTGTCGCCCACGAGGTGGGCACGATGCGGATGGGCAAGGGCGGGAAGGGCGTCGTGGACGAAAACTTAAAGGTGGACGGGTTAAAGAACCTTTACGTGTGTGATCTATCTGTTTTCCCAGTTAGTCCTTCGGCGAATCCGAGCTTGACCTTAGTTGCTCTCGCCCAAAGGCTAGCCGACCATCTGCTCCAGAAGGTTTAGCTCAGGGTCTTCACCGAACAGATACTTAGCAAATATCAATGACTTTAATGTCCTATTATATGTGTTCCGATACGTGAAATAAGAGGTCTATTCCGATATCCAGTGTTGGTGTTCCCCGGATAAGCAATGACATTGGCGTCGTGGACAAATAGCCAAATGCAGGATGCAACATGGTAGGGTTAAGACGGTTCGCCGTCAACCAGCCCTGGTCAGCCTGATGCTAGTCAAGTACCTTAGGCTGGGCTGAAACACAGAACGAGGATTAGAAATATACCGCTAAAGGGATTTTACTGGTGTTCTTCTCCGATGTTATCATTAATACAGAATGCTTAGACATGAAAGTTCGCAGATTAATCTAGGATATGAAATAAAGCACCGACAAGCACCTAATTCTAAACCACTAATATTCCTTCCACTAGCCCATTCGCAGGGGTATTGCCTTGTGTAGGCATATAAGGGTAGCCAGCGTCACTCATACATAAATGGATGACTTGCCGCGCCCAAGCTTCACGCATGGCGAGCAGGAAACGTTTGGACCCGGAGGATTTTTACACTGTGGTGCTGGTGCTGGTGCTGGGGTAGGCAGAGCAGGGATGGCGCACTAACACATTGCCACCATGGCTCTATGTCCATGCATTAGTGCGCTATTACGTCGTCACTTCCTAAATTCCCACTTGCGCAATTCGTGTTTGGGGAAGGAATACACACAGGCTTCTCTATCAACCTAACACAATTAAGTGTTGGAGTATTCTAACCAAAACATAAGCCCAGTCAAAACGACGCCTTCACATGACATCATACATACAACCTCCCGCGTAAGTTGCCACGTAAATCTATGTCAAAGCACGCTCGAAGCCCATTTCTTAATCGGATGCAGACACTGTCTGAATCTCGTATCTATTCGATTATTTTACAAACAACACGCGAATCTAGAAGGAACACATACCAACGCCAGCATGTCCTGGATGGACTCATGGTCCCGGCCGTCTAAATCCCAGGCCACGCCGGCACCGTATTATCTCCTTCCTGGAGGCGAAAATACGCCGTATTGCCACTCCTGCGGTCGAGTCATCAGCAAACGGCGGACGAACGCGGCCGCGTCCAAGCACGGCCAAGCTAGATACTGTTCGTCGCGATGCAGAAGCCACAAGCCCACAAAATTAGATCGAGAAATCGAAAAGGCATTTGTGGGGTTTCTAAAGGGAGAGGTCACACTGAACGGAGTTGCGGCCGGACCGGTTGATGGAGATAGCCATGGAAATAAGACGAAAAAGGGGCGCAAGATGAAAGGAGACCAGAGGCTTCTTGTGCCGTGCTCAGCGGTTGAGGAGATGATATTCAGGAGGAAAATTGAGGAGGGCGGTTCAGACAGGTCGAGGACTCCTGAGCCGGAGATGGAGCATGAGGAACACGTTACCTTGGAGCCCCCAGCTCAACAGGAATTACCTCCCCAAGAACAAGCCGAGGAGACTGCTTCATCTGACGAGAAGAGCTACGTTGATGGCGATGTCCTGGCGAGATTGTCCATCCGCAGTGGTACGCGAATCCGACCACCGCAGGATATGTCCGAGGTAAATGGTAGCGTTGGAGGCGAGAAGGGATGGGCAGAACGTCTAGAGGAGAACGACGAGATGCTTGAGAGGAGGAGACAAGGGTTAAGAAGAGCCAAGGAGAAGGATATGGTGAAGTGTGCTGCCAGGCGAGGGGTTGTGTTTGGTTTCGAAATCAATGAAAGCCAAGGAATGGGAAAGCGACGGATGTGTGAGGCTGTCATGAATGGGAAGGTTGTGGAGCCAAGTTTTGCTAAGGGGGACTGGTCGATACGCTGGAGGGAATGATGGGCAGCTTGCGCCCAGCTGGTTCGCGATAGAAGGTGCCCTCCTTAGAATAATGAGCCCCTGGGATACCCAACTTAATTTCTCGAATGGCTCTGGATCTCATTTCATGTAGAGGGCGGCCCCGTATATACCTCTCTAATCTACACCCTCTCCATAATCGATGTTGGAATCCCAACCAACTCTTTGGATGCCAACATTCTCCCCACAGCAATCATTCGCATGACACATTCTGCACTCTCCCGCGTCAATCTCTCTGCATCCTCCACCGCCTCATCCAGCGTAGACGGCTTCTGCAAAATGCAAGTAAAAGCATCGATCCCCGCGTCATAGTTCACCCTGGCACCAGGCCCGATTGTCCCCGCAATCGCCACGACAGGCAACCCGAACTTCTTCGCTCGTGTGCCGATCTCAGCGGGGATCTTGCCCCGGGGTGTCTGGTCGTCTATCCCCCCTTCTGCTGTGAGGACAAGGTCACAGTTGTCGAACAAGGTGTTGAAATTGATGTACTCCGCGATAACATCGTACCGGGGCCGTAGTGTTGCACCGAGGAGTCTTAGGCCTGTTCCCAGACCGCCAGATGCACCCCCTCCAGAGGCGCTCCCCACACCAGGATCACCTAGCAGTCGGCCGGCCACGTTAGCTAGGATGCCCATTGCGTGAGATAATTCTTCTGTCTCCTTCTCCGTTGCCCCTTTTTGGGCACCGAAGACTCTAGCCACTCCGCTTGGCCCACAGAGAATGTTGCTCCAGTTGACTGCAACCTCAATGGCCACGTGCTTGATGCGACTGTCAACATTGCGGAGGTCGATACTCGAGAGGTGAGTCAACGACTGACCCCCAGAGGCCAGAGGTAGCGGGTTTCCGTGCGCGTCTTGAAGTGTGGCCCCGAGCGCCTGAAGCATTCCTGCTCCGCCATCACAGGTCCCCGAATCCCCGCATCCAATGATGATGTTCTCCGCCCCCGCATCCATGGCGGTGAGTAGAAGTTCCCCTACACCATAGGTTGTCGTGATGCTTGGGTTCCGCAAGTGAGCTGGAACGAGGCTCAAGCCAGCCGCCGCGGCTATCTCAATTACAGCCGTCCGAGACGATGAGCGGGAAGCAGGACCAAGAAATCCGAGGAAGGACCGAACCGGAACACCAACGGGACCAGTGACTGTGGTATGATGGATATGGCCCCCCGTAGCTTTCACGAGCCCTTCTGTGAACCCTTCCCCGCCGTCGACAAGGGGTACCTTGCGGATAGAGGCTTTGGGTACGACGGCCAGGATCCCGGACTCGATGCAATCGGCCGCCTTCTGCGGGGATAAACTGCCTTTAAACCCCGACGGACACACGAGTACGCTGATTGATGCCTGCTCCACGCTGAAGGGCATCATGGCGTATGTTCCACGAGGTCAAAGGCACGGTACAATTGAACGAAAGTAGATAGTAGTGGTTGGTAGCGAATGTACGAGAGTTAAACTCTCTGAAGCGAATGTATGCTAGTTGAAGCGAGAGGCGGGTCTGATGTACTACCTAAGGCCAAGTTCACGGAAGTGTCTGAAAAGCATGGCCATTTAAATAATAAACTTCGCCTGATCCCTATCGCCGTACTTCCTTGTCCTTCTTCTTCGCCGTGTTGTGGCTTCACCCTCGAGAGTCACTCTTCGGCGTAGCCAAGAGCCCAATATCCTTCTTCAAGTACGCCAAGCCGCCTACCCTCAACTAAGAAGAGGGCGCAGTGGCTCGAGCAAGTGCGGGGAACGCAAAAATCTATTCAAGATACAGGGGAATTATCTCTACGGTGGTTCACCCCCTAACCGACATCACGCCTTGATCGCGTGCATGCCATCTCCACTCGTGACACCGAGATGCTTGGCATCGTCCGTGGCAGCGATGCCAAGGTGACGGCAACGTCATAACTCCAGCCCTCGTGGCAGAGGCTAGAAGCATTCCAGGCATCTATTCGATGTGGCTTTGCCTCCAGAATCACTCCAGTGTCCCATCAAGCTGCAGAAGTAGATGACGCGTTCACCAGGGGTGCTGCAAGCACAAATCTTCGTATAACGAAGCAGCTGAAACACTCGCGACCTCACTTAGGCACGAGAACCAATCGAGTTGTAGGTTATTTTTACATCACCACGCATCGAGTTCGGACCTATCCTCTTTTGAGGGGTCTGTCGTGGAGAATGAGGCGCAGTCGCTTGACGCACGCAGCTCGACACCGCCTGGCCAACCTCCTCTCAAGACCAGGTGGAGCGCACGTCGAATGTGCAGTGGAGCCACGACTTTTGCCAAAAACGTGTTTAGGGAGAGGCCAAACGATCCTTATTTAGACCTAGGGGAACCCTGCCCCGTGGGGACGTAACCCTCGCCTTGGCTTGGCGAGGTTAGGCCTGTATAGCCACTGCCCGCGCGCACGCGGCTTTTCCCGCAGAAACTGGCACAGGAGCTCGGAATACATTCCATGCTTTCCATATTAAGAACAACAGGTCGCGTGCTATACACTGTGATTTCGGAATAGATGCCGCTGATATGCTTGAGTCACTCGTTACTCAGTCCCTTCGTTTCACATCCTTCACATTCGTTTGGAGGGAAGTCGAGAATCATGTCCGAGCTTGGGAATTATTATGCTGTTCCGCGCAAGCCTGTACCGGGTCGGACAGATTCGCCGCTCCGGGTCGCTCGATCGCATTCGACCCTTTGGAGACCATGGAGTCCGAAGCTTGGGTCCATGGCGGAGTACGAAAGGTCTCTATACAAGTTTCCATGGCTCTCCAATGAGACCGATTTCGCAAACTTCTATGAAGATGTCGAAGGGGGTTACTCCCCAGTGCCGCAGCACTCGTCCCATCTCTGTAACGGCTCAGAGCACGGCCGGGGAATGGATACCGCTGCAAATCCGCACGACCCAGCAGCGACCGCTGATCAACTCCCAGAGAGTGACAAAGACAAAAATCTAGTCAGTGATTTCCCTTTATGTCTACTCTACTTCTCTGTGCTAATCCGTGAAACAGGTGTCCTGGTCAGGGTCCGGTGACCCAGCGAACCCAAAGAATTGGCCCAAATACAAGAAGTGGATGGCCACCTTCCTCGTCTCCTGCTTTACCTTCATATCGCCTGTCTCGTCCACAATGCTAGCACCGGCTCTTGACACATTGGCAGACGAGTTCAATGTCACGTCGCCGACAGAGACTTACCTCCTCATGTCTATTTTCCTCCTGGCCTACGCGGTTGGGCCTTTCGTGCTGGCTCCACTGTCAGAGATTTACGGGCGCATCGTGGTTCTACAGTCGGCCAACATGGTCTTCCTCATCTTCAATACCGTTTGCGGGTGGTCAACTACAAAGGAACAAATGCTTGCTTTTCGGTTCCTAAGTGGCCTCGGCGGGAGCGCCCCACAAGCGGTAGGACGATCCTTCTCGTGGTACCATGCTACATTTGCTGACGAGATCAGCTCGGTGGTGGAGTGCTAAGCGACTGCTGGCGTGCTGAGGAACGTGGGATGGCATCTGCTCTCTACAGTCTGGCGCCATTCCTCGGACCTGCAGTTGGCCCCATAGGTATATGTCTCCTCGTCGACTCAAGCGACAGTTTCTGATATTATGTTTCTAGCTGCGGGTTATTTGATCCAATACCTAAACTGGCGGTGGATATTTTGGACAGTGTCAATCGCCGATGCCCTGGTGCAGATCCTGGCCTTCCTCTTTCTTCCAGAAACATACGCACCTAAGATCCTCTCAAGCAAGGCTAAGAGGCTGCGCAAAGAGTCTGGCAACTCCGAGCTGCACACAGAATACGAGGGACCCGACAGCACGTTTGGAAAGACATTACGGAGGGCCTTGGTTCGTCCATTTGTTATGTTGTTCACGCAGCCGGCACTACAGGTTACTGCGTTGTATCGGGGATACCTTTACGGGTTGATGTATCTTGTGTATGTCTGACGCTATGTGTATCGCCGCCCTTTCATCAGTACCTTAGGCACTCACTACTTTATCGCAGGCTCGCCACTTTCCCAATGGTATGGGTGGGCCAGTATGATCAGGAACCTGGACGGGCTAGCCTGAACTATGTGTCTCTCGGCGTTGGGTTTGTCATCGGCCTGCAGGTTTCAGGGCCGCTTATTGATTTGGTAATTCGCACACACACCCTCAGCTCACCTCGAGTGGTGCATGTGGCTAACACAGATCACAGGTTTACAAAAGGTTCAAGGAACGCTACAACCATCCCGGACGACCGGAGTTCCGCGTCCCACTCATGTACCCGACGGCAATTGTAGTGCCTGTCGGTATCCTCTTGTACGGACTTGCTGCTCACTTCAAGGCCCACTGGATCGTACCCAACCTCGGCGCTGGGATCTTCGCTGCGGGCCTCATCCTATCTTTTCAGTGCGTGCAAACCTATACCATAGACACCTACGAGCGGTATGCGGCCAGCGCGACGGGCGCCGCTGCCTTCGTGAGGACCATGGCTGGGTTCGGGTTTCCCCTCTTTGCGCCGAAGCTTTATGATGCGCTGGGGATAGCCGGCGGCAATGGGCTTCTGGCGGGTGTTGCATTTACGCTTGGAATTGTTGCACCGACTCTGATGTGGAGGTATGGTGCTTGGTTGAGGAGTGTCGGCCGACAGGTCACCGATTAAGGGTCGGATATTGCAAAGGGCCAGGACCCTTAAAGCTGATAGATACACCAAAGAGTCAAATCATCTAACTCGACGTACTCGAAGCCATATATGCTGGAACAGACCGAACCACTCTTTAGTACGTCCAACCTCGACGTTACCATTGCAGCAGGAAACACCGGCACTCTGATTTCAACACTGTGAGGGGTAAATGCGTCGATGAAATTGGTTGGCTATATTTCTGGTTCCTGGCTGTAATATATTGCGCAGTGCTGTCCAATCAGAACTCCGAGACGCAGAATGGTGAGGTGCGGGAAGGTGCTTGGAAGGGATAATGCACTATTGAGATTCCTAAGACTTTCTATACAACTATGTTAACTGGTTAACGAATACCATCTCAGCCAGTCAGCCCGTATTACCGTAAAAGGCTTAGCGTGAATATCAGCTCCAACCGCCCCCCACCCCCCCCCCACCAACCAAAGGGCAGCACGCCGGACGGGCCCTGCCTCCCAAGCTTGCACCTCATCTTATGATGCGGTGAGCCGGTCAAGGGAGGGTTACTCGAAAGAAACGCAGTGAGCGTCCGTATATAGATATAGAGTGTACTTTGAAGAATGTGGGCCGAGTTATAATGCTGCTGGATTATGCGTGGTCCCGATGTTTCTATCTCTTTTATCTAGTGCCATGTCTAACTGAAATCCTCGCAGTCATTACTCTCGCCAATTTCAATCCACCATTCATACTGACTCTGCAGCGTTCCTCTCACCACGTCAACTCCATCCTTATTCTTTTTGGTGCACTTGTCCTTGATAGCCTGAGCCTCCCGGGCGATCTCGCTTTGCTTTTGACAGAAATGTGGCGCGCCCCATCGCTGCAAATATAATCAGTTACATGCAATAAATAGAGTGGGAGAAGTGCGCATACATAGGTTTGAAGCCAGATTCCAGCGTTTCCACCAGGTTGTTTGCAAACACCTGCACGCGTCCAACCCTGGGAAGGAGTACGCAAGTCATCCTGGGGCATTTTGATATCTTGCCTGTCGAGATCGAAATGATCGGGGAAGTTCTCCGACATCTTGCCATCGTTGAAGGCGCAGACCACGAGATCGGGTTCTTCGAGTAGACTATCGATGGCTAGTTGCATTGGAATTGCGCCGACTTCTTCTTGTTGGTCGCAGGCAATTTCCCCATCTTCCATAGCAGCGTAGGCCTGAGGAAGCGGTTTTTAGCACCGTGAGTTCTAGAAAAGGGATGGATGAGCGTCTTACCCCAATGCTTGATGTTAAAAGAACTAGAAGACCTAGCTTTGGAAGCGACTTTGAGAATGAGAAAAGGATAGACATTGTAGCTTTCAAGGAGTTTATGTAGATAGCAGATGCGTTGATGTGAAGGCCCGTCTCAAAACTGGTGTGACTTTGGAACAGGCTCGAGTTCTACGAAGGCGTTTATGGGACTAATATAAGAAGTTGCTCCATCAAGAGGAACATCAGTTTCTTGATTAGCAGGAAACTACGGAGTACGAGGTATTTTTAGGACGTGTTGATGAAATTGGGGAACCTTGTTAACGACTGCGGACAGCTATTCTATACGCGGTATGATCTACATAGGGATTATAATTTTTGACGCAGGCCGAGGCATCCTGAGGGTCCTCGTCCTTCTCAAGCAGGTTTAGAATGATATTAGACAATCCTTGATCAACAAGAATGTCGTCATATAGATCTAGATTTGATTATGAACGGAAGCGAAGGGTGAACGAAGGAACGTCGGGTTGCTACAAGGATTTAATGCTAGCATGCAGATCTAGATTTGATTGTCGCTGGAAGCTATTCACTAAGGCTAAACGAAGGATCTTGGGGATTGCTGAAGGGATTTGAGGCTATGCTCTTTTATGGTTATTAAGCGAGGCGATGATCATATTCTTGTCAATTGCGTTGTTACCTGCCCCACAGGCCCACTCAACTACAATCCTGATTATACGAAAGGCGGGCTTGTGGGACTGGTAGAAACGCAATTGCTAAGGTTGACTTTTGAGCGGGTGACTACCGAGTATGATTACCTTGTAGGTCCGGGGTTCTCTGATATAAAGAGCATCCTCGCGCCTTGTCATATGTCGGGTAATCCACATTTACATACCCATCTCGCCGCCTTATATTGGTTCTCCATTGGCTTTTTATCCCATTTCAGCTATATTATTCCTATTACGCAGTAGGATGTTTTCTTCCATATTTCTCGCAGGTCTCTTGACCGCGTCGACGTTTGCATCTCCCGTTGAGTCCCCTGCGGTTCTTCAGAGACGAGCCGATCGGGAGTACTGTGATGCCGAGGTCATCAACGCCGACCCACCAAATGACTACTGTTATCAATTCTGCGATATGAAGGTTAACCGGATAATTGCGGACGAGCGTGAGTCTTTCCTAATAACTATTTTGTGCTGCCTAAAACCAAAACGCTGGAGGTTAACATCACATCTGTGCACCCCAGCTGTCGTGGTATCTGAGACTACTCTCTGCACAGACGGGCCCGAAGGAGGTTGCCCGGTCACAGTCCTGAATCAGGTGGCAATTGAAGTATCGACGACCGAGACACATGGCACTAGCGAAGTCAAGACAGTAGAGGGTGGGATTGAGATATTCGGCGCCAAACTTGGAGCCTCCTATTCGAAATGGGTAGAGACATCGCAGGCGAGTACGCATGGGGAAACCAAAACAAAAGCGTCTACGAACTGGCTATACATTCCCCAAGGCAAAAGCGGGCATGTGGTGTTCTTCCCCTACTACGAGGAGCACTGTGGTCCGTCAACTGTCCTGCGGAAACCGAACCTCTATGACGACAGCAACTTTAACTGCAATCCTGACTACAACATCCTGATTAACCACGACGCCGACTTGAATAGAATAAGGGGCATGAAGTATGACTGGGACGGAATCCCGGCAGACGATATCTATAACTACAACGTCGATGTAAGTCCCTTGCGATCTTCAGCTTATTTATTAAACCTTTTAAATAACGGTTCGCTGCAGGCTTGTATCCGGGTCCCTATGACAGAAGTCAACGGAAATGCTAGGGGCCAGTACCAAGTATGCGACAGTGACAATACGGATAACCGTTGCAAGGAGTGCATAAACTGTGACGTGAATGCTGTTTAGCTCATTGGAAATCAAATCGGCAAAAGGAAGGCAAGGGTTAAGTTGTCTAGAGAATTAGGGTTAGAACGAATGAAACAAACATATCAACATAACACAACGGCATAGTGACAACAACAGGTTCGGAAAACATGTTGGAATAGGTTTAAGTAGCTAAGTGCGGGTTAGAAGCTGACCAGACAGGAAGAGGAAACGCAGCATGCAGACAAGTAGCTCGAATTATGCTGTCTTCTGGATTGAAGCTGTGTCTTTATTAGAAAGGTATGGCTCCCGTGTCGTACTATCACGGCGAGTATGTAGGAGTAAGGGCGAACGTATGAGTAGGACTCTACAACCGAGGTGCGCCAGGTCGCTTTCTATGCCAAGGTGTTGATATATAACTAGTCCCGCAGTGGCTAGAAGGCGCGAGAAATTCATCGCATGAAGCCGATGATGATCTGGCAGGCTTTGACGATGTGACACGAACCCCCTACTCCTATCCTTTCCAATTGTGTTCGTCCTGCTTGCAAGGATATGTCAGTTCGATGCCTCAAGTCGGCTCCTTCGCGCGGGGATTAAGGTAACTATGTGGGTCACCCAATTAGCAGTTTCTGGGGCGCATGCGATCCGGAACCAAGTCGCGGTTGACTGTGTTTCTATTTTTAAATTTGGTACGTGGAGACACCCCCCTTTTCGGCCCTGCTCGCTGGAAACGGCAAGGATAGCCAGATCTAGGCCTGCCATGAGCTGGGGCGTCATCCTACGGCAGAGACTAGTAAGGGCGCCCGAACCAAGGGCTGCAACCCTCATATAGCGATGGAGTGTTGTACCATGTAGGGGCACTGAGAGAATTTTGATAATGACCCTCTGTATAAGACGACGGTTTGGACGGTTCCGGGACCGCTTAATAACATCAGGTTATGAGTGCGTACCAGGTCCACGCAGTGTATCCACTAGTTCATTCAAGCCCGACCTAGAACTAGCTATATTCATAATTCAGGACGGGACAAAAGGCGTTCGTGCTGTGTAATTCAAAGCATGCTACGCATTCTGGACGGCCGGGTCATGACCTCGAAAGCGTTTCAAGATTTGCCTCTGACGCATCGTATGGTCGACCGAGGTAAAAAGGAAGTCCACGTTAAGGGGATCCACATAGTCACATATCCGCACCCGAATCCGGTGACGGCCTTTTACCCGCGAGGTAAATTCCCGCAGAAAAAAGGAAACTGCCTCGTCCGGGGTTTTCTCCCCTTTGAAGCCAGGGACGTGGTCTGCCATTGGCACACGGTTCAACTTCTGCCGGAACTCAGTGACGTTAACGAGGTAGAGGAGGAAGGTCGTATCTTTAAAGCACGGGTGATTGACTAGGTAGTCGAAGAAATCGAGGTATTCCCTGTAGAACGGGAATCCTGGGATATCGGGGAAGTCGTTATCATAAGTATTAAGGCCGAACAGGAAGATGAGAGTTGGCATCTCCCCGAACTTGTGTTTCCAACGCTTTGCTAGGCTGTGCCGTCTGGACCAGTCGACTATGCTGATCTGTCTCCCGCCATGCATAAAGTGGGTTAGCTGGCTGAGAGCTTCTCTCCTGAGCGCAAATGCCACGTCCGCAACTGTAAGGACGTAGTCGTCTCGCATGATCTTGCGCAGCTTTCCCAAGCTACCGAATAGTTAGAGGTTCGGTGCTAACGGGCAAGAGACGGGGGATATATAAACCCACACGTTGGTTACTAGCGATGCATCGTTCACCCATGAGTCGTTCCTAACATCGCTTGCAATAGATGTAAATGTTTCGAAGGTCCACAAGCGCTCGAATAAATCCAATTCCTCATCCGTAAGCGTATCGGCCGTCTCCTTCACGCGAATTCGTAGTTCCGCCGCGAGCAAACGGGCCTCGCCGGACATGTATGTCTTATCCAAGCACCTGGAGTCGCCAAGTAACCTGTGCATGTGCCACAGAGCCTCACGTCGTAGACCGCCCTTGTGCTGCTGCCTGTCCTCACATGTGAATGCTGCTAAGCTGGGCTTGAAGAGCCCGAGCCGCTGCAAGGTCTGGGGCACCATGATACAGTCAGATCTAGTCCACGGCTGTAGCTGCTCCTCGCGAATTTTTTTGTCGATAGAGAGCGACCTCCGGGCCTCAGGAGAACGAAAAATTCCACATGAAAATGATTCTAGGGTGTCTCTCGTCTCGCGGAATTTCGAGCTGACTTGGAATGGACCTGAGAGACATGGAAATGAGGCTCGTCTAACAGCCCGTGATTTCTAATGACCGTTGCCCTCGCTCTAGTTTTTTTCTTGGGCCCGGTCGTAGAGGAGCAAGGTTAGGGTTTGGTAGTCCTCCCTAATAAGCCGGGCGTATTTACGGAGCCTGCGTTGTTCGGCTGAAGATTCTTGATCCGTGAGACCCTTCCTTTTCGCTGTTAGTGTTCATTCGTCGCAGGACAGTTGACAAGAACTCACAAATGTGCAATATCACACAAGAAGTAGATCGATTCTAGTATTCTTCTACCGGTTTCAAGGGCTCCGCCGTTCTCTTTGAGCCAGGAAGCTGCTGTGGCAGGCCCTTTATCGTCCACATCCCAACCTCCAGGGCCTGGTGAGAGCGCTGGTGCTAACAACCGGCAGCATTCGACACCATCATTCAGAGCCTCTAGAGCCTCATCGCTCATAAAGTCGCCGCCCGATTCCAGAGTGTCCTGGATGCACCCTACACTTTCCTTCAACGAGCTTACAAGTACGACTGTGTCCTTAGCCCTGGTATTCTTCGCTGATGCTGGAACCTCCGCAGCCGTGACTTTGTTTATGGCGACGTGGAGAGAGTCAATGACATCAGGTATAATAGCAAGAAGTGCGTCGGCGTATGACGTGGCGGACATGTTTGCCCACGGGATATAATCTCGCCTTGAGAAAACTAAGTATTGAGGGTACGGGAACACGAATGACGGTATGCACGCGGGTAAAGTGGGTTTTTTTCGTGGGAGAGAAAGTGATTAGAGTACGATTATCCCAAAAAAGTGTGTGCCTTGAGAAGCCGGCTGGAGCCCTCTGCTGCCTGGACCAGATCGACCATGTGCCATCTTGAGCGGGGAGGCTACACGTGAGATGGACGGGTTGAACAGATGTTGGCAAGTGATCACAGTTGTCTAGAGCTCTACGCTCACCTTTGTGCTTGTACAGAAGTAGTTGCCATTCAAATACCTGACAAACAGACACCTACGCGAATAAAGTGGTCCCAAAGTTGCATCTCCCTACTCTTGGGGCCCCTTCCTCATGCCCGGGTCCCCGGGGGGGGGGTGTCACTGGGCGCGCCCAATGTTGACGATCAATAGCCTCCTCACGTTACCAGGGTGTGTCAGCAAAAGAATATTCGAAGAAGTCGATGAAACAGCCGCACATCACAATGTTTGTCCTTGTTTCAGACTCAGCAATCCTTCCGCCCTGACACGTCAAAACTGTACCTCTCCGCAGTCCAGGAATTTGGATGGCGTCTAATGCCGCGGATAACCGGAAGCCGCCCGCCCCGCGGACACCGGAATGACACTCCGGTAAGCCACAGCTGGGATTAGAGTAGAAAGCTCCACCCACTTGCCTGAAATGGACAGGTTCTCGGACGTCGGCGCCGTCAGAGAATTTGCCTTATCGTGTTGGCTGTCGAGCTGGGACGCCACACCTCCTCCCCTGCCAATGACAAAATATGAAACTTTGTTGCCGGTACCCCCCTGTTCGCGAACCTTCCCATCCTCAGCCGCTAGCCCGTAATGTGGCTGCAGGGCCGCAAAACGGCCAAAGAATGATTCGCCCGCATTGCAATCTCGTGGTTCAATCCGGCCGGGTGGCTTCGCCGCGGCATATCGGCCCCGAGGAATTGCAAGGGTTGGCAACAGGCCGCGCAACTGCATATGATTATCGCTCCAAAATCTGACAAGCGACCACGGGCGGCCAGGCACGACTTGTGGGAGCTGACTCTCTCGCGCGTCTGTGGACAGGCCCTGCCCCTTGTCCTCGATCCACCCTGTGTAACCCCAACCCTCAAGTCGCATCCAGGCATGAAGTCTGTCTGGTGGCCCTCGACCAATGCGCATACACTCTAAGCCACTTTTCCTAACTGTTATGTGGCACATGAACCAGAATTATGCTGTGTGCCCCTTTATACCCTTGTCAAGGCGGACCGGTCATGACGCCTTATTTCCACTTATGGATGCAAGAATTTGGTGTTTTCGAGTGAGGCGCGCCCCGCCTGCACTCCGCGTCGGAGTCACTGGACAAAGTCCAGCTGGAACTGGAGGGAATTCCCCTCCCCCAATCTCCGCCCATTGATTCTCTCCCTGGCTTCTCCGTCTTCTTTTATTTTTTCTTCGAGAGCCTTGTGTGGCTCAGAGGTTGGGGCGCCCGTCCAAGCCTACTGGCTGTCTCACCCCATCAGCTGCGTCTCACGCCGCCACTCCAAGCCTGATCACAGAGTCAACAAGTCCACGGAGCCCTGCAGCGTTTCGTGCGACGCGAAGACGGTCCCCCGACGCCATGTCTGAACAGGGCCCTGTTTCGGGCCCACACATTCAGGAATGTCTCCGGAAATCGCGACGGTGTCTTCAGAGGGCGAAGAGAGTGGTGCGATGGCGTCAGAAATTCTACAGCATGAAGAGGCCAGAGAAGGTCTTCAAGGACGAGAGGAGGAAGCTAAGAAAGAAGCTCCAAAAGGCCAGGGCCGCTGCTAACAGTTATGCCCGTCACGATGAGCTGCAGCGCCATGATCAGGCTCTCGACGACATCATTAAATACGCAGATCAGTTGAGGGCCCTTGAGCCAGGCTGTGAGTGCAAGGCCAGGGAACGGCACGAGACTTACACCCGTCAGATCAATGAATGCGTGCGGGAGTTTCCAGAGCGCTACTGTGTTCTTGCCGAGGATACGGACCCCTCATCAGCCCCATCGCCAACCCCAACCACGGAGTCGTACCTCGGTGAAGGGGTTAGGACCCCGCCTCCATCCGATGACGTTGACGATGACTCCACAAGCATACCTGTCTCGCCACCGCCGGCTGTCGCTGGAGGCGCTCGAGACCAACCTTCTCTTCCAGAGCCAGGAAATAGCGTTAACGGAATCGAGCATGCTTCTGAGCCAGTGCCCGGACTGAGTGCGACCGATGCCACCATCAACATGGGCGGCGCCGGCACCGCCAGGGATGGCATGCGGCCTTCTGCCGGCAGTGATCCACAAGTGGTGAGTTGATGGATCCGCGGCCCTTCTGACATTTTCCCCTAAATAACCCTTGTCTTGCAGAACAACAAGCGCAAGACGACCAGCTCTTCGTTAATATGTACCTTTCAGCTGCCCTCAAAGCGATCGCGACCGAACGAAAACCAAACGGATGCGACAGCCACGGCAATCCAAGAGCATGATGACCAAGGCGACGTCGACATCGGACAAGAATCCCAACCAGAGATCGAGTCTGAATTCGAGGCCGACATCAACTCTGCATCGGAGGCCAGTTCTCTCCCGGAGAACGACCAGGCTAAACTGCCTCGCCTCGCCTCTCAACGGTATATCCGCTTCGAGGACCTTTACCAAGATGGCAACGGGCAGTATAAGCACTACATCGCGCTACATAAAAACACCTTCTACATCCTCCGCTGCGACGCGTGCGAGATGCACTTCGGTGACCACCCGTTCCTTGGTGCCGGCAGACATCTTGATTCCCGTGCGCATCAAAACATGTCTCGGGTGAGAGACACTGTTGTCGAGGTGCTTGGGATTGAGGTGCTAAACTGCAACGCTGAGAAACAGAGGGTGAATAATGACGCTTTTAGAAGGGCCCTCGATGACGGCTACCAGGTTCACCGCCAGAGATATTCTACCGGCACCCGGCGGCGAGCGGCCGCCTCGAACACCAAGAGCTCGGCAAACACCACCAGCACCTCGAACACCAGAAATACCACGAACTGTCGACGCAGGATCGCACGGGCCGCAGACGAAGTGGTCCTGGACCCCGTACCGGGCCAGATCTACATTGCGCACTGGAACGGACCGGTGCAGGTCGGTGTCATCGTCCTCCCGCGAGGAGACTGCTTCGGTGACCCCAGCTTCGCGGAAGTCGGTCTGGACGGCTCTTCCCTGGCAGAGGACACCGATCTCATGAGAAACGTGCCCGAGTGCTACCGCACCTGCCTTGAATCAAAGAAGATTGTCGGCTGGCGGGAGGGGTACGAGGACGGTGGGGACAAGGTCCTCGATCGACAGTACCCCGTCATGCAGTTCGACGGGATCGAAGGCTTCCAGAAGGCGTCCGTCGTCTGGATACCGGTAACGGAGCTACGCAAATACGACCGCGAGGACTTTACTACCAACGGGGGCCTCATCCGGAATTACGCTCATCTCCGACAGTTCGAGGAGGAGCGGGAGAGGGCTAGGGAAAGGTCGGAGCAGCAGGCAGGGGACGTCGCTGTTCAGGATCGCCGGCTGGAGGCCACGGGGCCCCAGCTGCCAGCCTACACCGCGCCCCCGTCGCCTACACGGTCCACGGGAGGTGTCGAGCCGCCGCGTGATACGATAGCGCCGAGTGGAACAACTGCCGCCCCACCAGGTCAGCAAGGCTCACCGACAGATCCCCCTGGCGAGCGCCGAAATGGAGAAGGGGGCCCCGCCGCCCCCGATACCGTGCGGTTCGGTAGGTTGACGTGCCCACAGCTTTGCAACCATTTTCTCACAAGCGCAGCCATCCGGCCTACTCCGGAGAATGTCGTCGGTCATGCCTCGACCAAAGGAGATGGGGTCCCATCGCATCACTGGCAGGGTACGAGTAACGTGGGGGCTGGCCCAGCGGGGTCGATGCCCGAGGATATCGCGAGAGCGGCGTCTGTGCGTCTCAGTGACAATCCCGGCCAATATGAGAGACTGGCGAGCGAGAATGCCGCACTGATGTTTCGCTCACTTCCATACACGGGTCACGCAGCGTCCACCGCCACAACGCGAGCGCTGGCTGGCGAGGTGACCTCCTTACCACATCATGCCTGGCGCCCGACGTCTAGTGCAGGTGCAGCTGCCGTGAATCCTCCCTTCACGCCAGACCCAGCCAACGGACATGCGGGGCCATCCACACGTGTCCGTTCCCCAGTCCAACCTCAAATTTCCACCTCGGGGCCCCTTCTCCACCAGAGCGGCGAAACGCCGGACGCGCCCATCGTGATCGACAGTCCGGAACAGTCACCGACCAGGGTCCTATTCGACCCAGCTAAACGGACAGCGAACGCGTCCAGCCCACCTAAGTGGTCAATCGACCGCAAGCTGTCGGTCATGCGGGACACGACATCTGGGTCAGAGCCCCAGTCTTCGGCGGCGCAGCCAGGTGGCCAAGTGCCGAATCAGCATGAGCAAGCTTGGTCGACGACAGCGCTACAGTCAATGGCCGCGCCGGAGGCTGCGATGGGTCCGGTGTTTGACGCGTCGGATATTGACTTTGACGCTTATATTTACGGGCCCCAGGGAATGTGATGGGAAGTTTGCGTTGGCTCTGGAGGCGGTATTTGCCACACTCCTCCTGCTCTTCCTTCTTTTTCTTAGCCTCCCATTTAACGCTAGACGGACCAGGGACTTTTGTAAACTTTTGTGTCTCCAACCGGGGTTGGTTTAGTCGTACCTCGTTGAAGTTCGCCATTATCTTGTAGTGTTGGGAGGACAAAATGATTCCGTGTCCCTGATTGTCTATGGTGCCAAACTTAGTGTGTTAATCTAGATTAGCTTTCATGTCTCTTCATCCGTGGCCCTTACTACTTCACGCTTTATTACGATCCCTCATGTGTATCAAGACACTTAGCCCGTGTAGGCGATGTAGGCAGATACATAGCACCCGGTCAACTGAACTGAAATGACACTGCCCGTGATATTGCCTTCCATGGAATATTTCTTTCATTACCCGACTTCCTTCGTTTCATGGGGCGCAGTGCGGAATGTGGGATAACGCGGCCAACTCCCCCCTTTCCTCTTTCCTCCCCCCCCGGCGCGCCCGGCCGGGACCACCCACCCCACTCCGGACCCTTGTGGGTGGGGGCCTGCTGGGCACAAGCTTGAATCCACTCGCATAGGTTTAAGGTCGCCCAACGAGTTGGCACTGAGTGGAGACACGGGAGGGGCCCACAAGCCCCGCGGAGCTACTTCCCCCACCTCCTCGACGGGGAAATGTTCGGTCGGCGGTTCATTGATCGGGGCGAGATGCGGGGTATAAGGATCCGACGACAACCTAGAGAGTGAAGTGTGCTCCTCAAGGAAATATATAACCGCACACGGGGGGATGTCTTTAAACCGTTGAATTGATATTGCTTTGTATAAGGGAAATTTCATCTTTGTGACTCGTGTCCAAGAGCCTGGCGCGTGCACACCATTCAGCCCACCACCATGGCTGTCAAAACACTGGATGGCCCGGGTAAGTGGAGCTCTTTCCCACCTCCTGTCATCTCAAATCACCCATACCATGCAGCAGCAAGGTCCCGCCCGCTAACGCGACGACAGCCATCGTCGCCAACGGGACATCGTTCGCCCTCAACGGACAAAACGTGTCCTACCGCTTCCACGTTGACCCCGAATCGGGTGATCTCATCTCGGACCACTTCGGCGCCCGCGTGACAGAAGACCCGCCTGCCGAGATCAGCCTCAACAGTGGTGGCTGGGCGTCGCAGGCGCACCTAAGGCGCGAGTTCCCGGAAGCTGGGAGGGCAGACTTTCGAGTGCCGGCGGTGCAGATTAAGCAGGCCGGGGGTTACGTTATTTCCGACTTTAGGTACCGGTCGCACTCTGTGCAGGATGGAAAGCCCGCGCTGGAGGGGTTGCCCAGTACTTTTGGTGCGGATGGCGATGTCAAGACGTTGATTGTGAAGATGTATGATGAGGCGAGCGCGGTGGCTGCTGATCTGTTGTACTCCGTGTTCCCGAAACACGATGCCATTGTGCGCAGCGTCAAGATCACGAATGAGGGTAGCGGGGAGATCGTCGTTGAGCGATTGAGTACGAGCTTTGACTTTCCTTATGACGACTATGAGTTCCTCGGGCTTGAGGGTGACTGGGGCCGTGAACGGTCGAGAAACCGTCGGAAAGTCCATCCTGGGGTGCAAGGGTACGTTTGAGTCTCTGGCTTATATCCGGCACAGCTAACGATGGCGGCAGTTTTGGGAGCACCGCTGGGTTCTCTTCTCATTTCCACAACCCCTTTCTACCCATCTTCCCCGCCACCACAACCGAGACGCACGGAGATGCCTACGGCATGTCTCTGATCTACAGCGGCTCCTTCCACGCTGAGGTGGAGCAGAGCTCCCACGGCCTCACCCGTGCCGTGATCGGGATGCATCCCAACCACCTATCCTGGTCTCTTGGTCCGAAGCAGTCCCTCGCGTCCCCAGAGTGTGTCACTGTCTTCTCAGACGCTGGAATCGGCGGCATGTCGCGCCAACTCCATCGTCTCTTCCGCCAGCACCTTATCAAGAGCAAATATGTCAACGAAACGCGACCTGTCCTATTGAACTGCTGGGAAGGGGTCTACTTCGATTTTGACGAGACAAAGGTGTACAAGATCGCTCAGGAGACAGCAAAGCTGGGAGCCAAGCTGTTCGTCATGGATGATGGTTGGTTCGGCGTTAAGCACCCCCGCCTGAAGGACAACGCCGGGCTGGGCGACTGGGTTCCCAACCCCGACCGTTTTCCGAATGGTCTGAAACCCTTTGTGGACAATGTGACTGAGCTGAAAGTGGCTGCATCAGGGGAGAAGCTGCGCTTCGGTCTGTGGGTTGAGCCGGAGATGGTGAACCCCAAATCCGAGCTCTACGAGAAGCATCCGGACTGGGTCCTCCACGCTGGGAGCTACCCCCGCACTGAGGCCCGCTCGCAGCTCGTCCTCAACCTGGCGCTGCCAGAGGTGCAGGACTACATCATCGACTCGATCTCGGGCATCCTGCAGAGCGCACCGGTAACGTACATCAAGTGGGACCACAACCGCGGAACCCACGAGAGTCCCTCACCGGACAACTACCATAGGTACCAGCTTGGAATGTACCGCGTCTTCGACGCCCTCACGTCGCGCTTTCCTGATGTTCTCTGGGAAGGATGTGCCTCAGGGGGTGGGCGATTTGATCCCGGATTGCTACAGTACTTTCCCCAGGTCTGGACGTCTGATAATATGGACCCACTCGACAGGCTGCACATACAGTTCGGCACGTCGGTGGTTTACCCGGCGTCGACCATGGGCGCGCACGTCGCTACATCGCCCAACCATGTCTCGCAACGTTCAACGCCGATGACGTTCCGCGCGCATGTCGCTATGATGGGCGGTTCGTTCGGCTTCGAGCTGGACCCTCATAAGATTCCGGAGGAGGACAAGGTACTGGTCCCGGGGCTCATCGCGCTTGCTGAGAAGGTGAACCCCATTGTTGTGAAGGGCGATCTGTGGCGCCTGAGGCTGCCTGAGGACTCGAATTTCCCAGCTGCGATCTATGTGTCTGAGGACGGTTCACAGGCGGTGCTCTTCGCGTTCCAGATCCGCAAGGTGGTAGCGCACAACGTCCCGGTGTTGCGCCTGCAGGGGTTGGATCCGGATGCGACGTACAGTCTTGACGGGGAGGGGAGCTACTCTGGTGCGACGCTAATGAATGGCGGGGTCCAGCACAGGTTTGGCGGAGATTACGATAGCAAGGTTGTGTTCATAGAGAAGAAGTAGATAGAGGCGACAGGGGGAAATTCATCACACGCATAATTAAGGATCGTTACTCTGGAGGTAGCTCTTCAACGCCTGTATCCATCCATGCCCCACCAAACTCGATAGACCCCAAATCGAGCTCTTGAGACCATATCAAGGAATTAAAGGCCTCGTCCGTCTGCACCGAAAAATCGTCTGCTGAAGGCGTTTCGTCATGGTCTCGGCCGTGGTGTGCTGGCGTCCAGGTTGTCGTGATTTGCGCTGACGGGTCCGGGCTGTCAAGCAGATGCTTAGAGCGTCGTAACAAGGCTGGGAAAAGATAGGACTGCTTGCCACGTATCTTGGATAGTGCTTCCACCACAGCGAAGAGCAGGTCACGGGAGCCGAATCCGGAGGGCTCCAAGCCCAGTGCAGGCGAGCTCTCAACTAGGCCATTACCGATATCGAAGAGTTTCTGCTCCTACACAGCTGTTAGGGATCGGGAAATTGGGATGTTCCTCCGGTTATCGGAGCTCCTTACCAGACCGATACCATGACAGTCCTTGTACTTTGGCTGCACGCTCCCAAGAGCCTTCATAACCACCTTGCCCACATCAGCAGGAAGTTCGTATCCCTGCATACCCCTTGACCTGCCCGCCAGAGACGACCTCGAGTGATCAAGCCGCCACATGTACATCCGCAACCACTGCTGTGTAATCAATGTCTCAAACCTCTGACCCTCAGCAACGAGGCTTTCTCCGGGGAAGCTTCCCAGCTTCGTCGTGACCGCCTGGCTCGAAGGAGTGTCCCGCAGGAGGAAGTCAAGATTGGGAAGACTCCACTCGTAGAGGGAGACGGGGATCAGCTCGAAGAGGCTAACGTGCTGGACCCAGTCGTGCATCACGGTGGGACAGTCGGAGTTGTGGACTTCTGGCTTTGCGATGCAGGTTTGGAGCATGATCGGACGGCGGTGTTGGAGGGAGAAAGTTCTCGAGTAGTAGTTAGCAGAAATCACAATGCCGAGGTAGAGTGGAAAGAAGCCAAGCGGCTTACCTCTCTGTTGCGAAGAGGAGCCAGAAAGCCCGCCGTCTCATCTGGTGCTCCTTTTCGGGTAACCCAACGTAACCGCTCTCACAGGTGAGCTGGAGACCCTGTGCGAGGCTGATGGCCTGGTTCAGGTAGAATGAGGCGTGCTTGAACTTGATGAGGCCGCCGTAGCACGCGAAGAGGAAATAGGAACTCATCACGGCATCGAGGTTGTCCACCTCGATGATATCGACCTGCCTCAGCGCGGCTTCTGCCATTGCGAGGAGCGCTTCACCCGTGAAGTGAGGTGTGGAAGGGATGTTTGCGCCAGGGCCATTCTCCATGTTGTTCTCCGGGATTTCAAGTTGCAGATGGATGCGTGTCGCGGCACAGAGGGAGACGATGAGGGCATAGCGTGATGGCGGGACCTCATCGATGCAGATGGCGTCGCGGAGGAGCTCGTCGCCGTCGACGACTGGTATTATTGTGAACATGTATCGGAGAAAGACCTGGATGTGGGCGACGAGGTATAAGGAGAATTGCCTGCCTAGGTCGGACGTATTGTGAGGTATAGGATCGCGAGATAGGGTTGGCGCCGCAAGGAGCGCAGTCTGTGTGAGGTCTGTGGAGTCGGCGCTTGTGAGTCGAGCCTGCGGCGGAGGAAGCCAGGGCTGCTCCGTCCGTGGTCCCGTCTTCTCTTCATCACAGCCACTGGAGGTACGCTCCTCTGCCGTTACAGGGAAGACAACCTGGAAGCAATCCCGATCAAACTCGGACAGCCCCTGCCTCAACTGAGTGAGGCGGCGCCCAGTACCACGCTTGGGGCCTCGCCGCCTCACTGCGTGGCGGTACTGGCACTCCAACGACGCCTCGCGACAGTTCCGACAGGGGATGCTGCGGTCGCACTTCACCTTGCGGAAGCGGCAGCTGTCGCATGCTTGGCGGGGCGGCTGCTCCTCCTTTGCATCCGGCATCTTAGGTGGTGAATCCTCGGTAGCGCGTGGGCTGTGGGGAGATGTTGGGGTAGGAGCGGCCGCAGAGGGGTAAAAACTGGGGAGTGGGCACAGACCCTGGGTGGGGAGTGGTGGTCCAATAGGATGGCGCAATCCGACATGCTGCGTTCGCCTTGGGCAGGGGAAGATCTCCAGGTTGATCAGCCGTCCAACACAGGCAAAGGACGAAGAAAAGGCGGTACAGTCAAGTTGAGAGGATTAACTCCTTATGTTATAGCCGGCCGGGTTTCTTCCTCTCTAACAGAAGATTAAGACCAGACTACTCTTCCCATGCGTTCCCAATATTGTGGCATCGCAAAGGCCCACAATTTTGTCTCTCCGTTTCTTGCACTCGATTCGCTGGGCTGAATCACTAATATTCCTCCACATTTCTTTAACCAGGTTTTAAAGTTCTTGGCCAAAGATTACATAGGAGTTGTCCAGGCATCCATGTTCCACTGGTTCCTCGCATTGGCTTTATTGCCGCGCGGGAGTGGATGAGTTATGTAATATGGACCCACACTAACTCATGTATACATGAGTTAGTGTGGGTCCAGTTCCCAATGGCAGCACGACGCTCCTTCCTTTTCGTCTCATTTGCGTTCGCCCACTGGCCGTGCTAGTAGCAATAGAATTTTGCTTGCTACGAGCTTAATTGAGATTACAATTTAGTTACCATCAGTAGAGGATCTTTAGATAGATTTCCTGCGGGCCTCACGATGAAACCCAGCATGAGTGGACGTGAAACGAAGGTGGATATCTGATCCCGAGGTTGGTGGACGCGTTGACGATGTCCGGGAGAAGAAGGGAGTTGGGGGAAGGGGGAAGGGGGAAGGGGGGTGGGCGCCGCCGGTCGTTG